>JAKSZT010035390.1:226323-326513 GCA_026826555.1 Tolypeutes matacus | reverse complement strand
GGGGCTGGAGGTGGCCGTGGCCGAAGGCGTCTTTCTGGGCCGCCTGTCCCCGCGTGTCCTTGAGGGCAAGGGCGTGGACCGAGCAGCCCTGGCCGCCCTGAGGACGGACAGCCGCTCACGCGCTCTGCCCGGGAAGGTTTGGCCGCCCCGGCGGTGACGAGCCCGTTCGGGGAGAACCATCCTGGCAGCACAGGCCGGGGGGTCCTGGGGTCCCGGGGGGCCGGGTCTGGGCCGCACTGGCTCTGTTCCTAGGGCCACGCCTCCTTGGACCCTGAGCTGCCCTTTCCTGGTCTGACTCGGGTGGGCTTTGCCTGAGGTCCCGGGAAGGGGCTGCTTTGAGCAGTCGGCCTCAGGGTCATGGGGAGAGGCCTGAGGGGCTGAGGCTGGTGGGGGGCCCTGGGGTGTGTGGCTCTGGGGGCAGAAGAGGAGGTGCAGGTGGAGTGAGGTCAGAGGCGCTGTGGGCAGGGCAGGGGCAGCGAGGAGGCAGCTGCCCGCTCGGCCGAGGCCCCAGCTCGGGGGATGGCCTGGTGCCAGCGTCCCATGGAGTCAGAGGCCAAGGCCAGCTCTGCCCAGCACCCCACGGTCAGGGGCCAGTGCTAGACTTGAGCTTGGCTGGAGTGTTGGGGGATTGGGACTGCAAGCTGGGGTGAGGGCGACGGCGTGGCCTGGGCTAGGCAGGGCACAGGGTGCACTGGCGTGTGGCTCGGACAGCTCTGCAGCTGGACCCCAGGGGCAACTCCCAAAGGTGAGCAGGGGGTCCCTGCAGACTCTGAGTTGCCCAAGGAAGCAGAGTGCTGCCCTGCTCAGTGGGGAGGGAGAGGGGAGGCCACACCCCACCACCCTGGGGCGGTGGGAGGGGAGGCTGGGAGGCTCTGAGTTGGAAGGAGAGGGGTTCTACCGCCCTCTCCCAGCACAGCCCTGGAGTTCAGACCAGCAGGTCCTGCCTCCAGAGGCTCCTGCGGGGTCTCCAGAGCGGGGTGGGGTCTCTGGGCAGCAGCTGGAGTGTGTCCTGAGGCTGCACCTGACTGCACACTGAGGAAGGCCGTCACGGGCTCAGAGCGGGGGGCCGCATGCCCAAGCACCTGGGGAGCCCTGCCTCTCCCTGCTGGCAGCCCCCCACTCTCCAAGGCCTGAAAGGCTGGAAGCATACACCCATCTTCCCCCACCTGCTTTCGCCATGGGTCAGGACCCCGGAGACCAGAGTGGAGGAGGGTAACTGGGTGCGGCAGATCCCAGCTCAACTGGGGCGTGTGGGGGTCAGTGGGTTTCAGCCGCTGTCAGCGAGTGGCTGGGTGAGGGAGCTGGGCCTGGACCCTCGCGGGCTTCCCCCAGGCCCTGGGGACCACAGGGTGCAGGGGGCCCGGCACAGATGCAGGGAGGGGAGTTCACCACCCTAGCTCCTGGGCCATCGGGTCGTGCACCTGCCCATGACCAGGTGGGAGGCTGGATTCAGGTTTCCTGTAGACCCCCAGACCGCTGGCCTTTCTGGGGCTCCTCGGCTGAACTGGGAGCCGCCCCCAGCCCTGGGCACTGAAGTGTGCACTCTTGGAGGGCCTGGGGGTGGCATCCATGTGCGGCTGAAGGCACCTGAGCAAGTCGTAGCCCCCCAAGGAGGAGGGTGTGGGGAGACCCGTGGACGCCGCTCGTTCTGCACAGTCTTACTCAACTCCTCGGAGCCTCTGTGTCCTCATCTCTAACTTGGGAGATTCCATGTTGCAGGTTGTTTCCAGGATTAGATTCATGTGTGTGGCTAGAGGGCTAACGTAGGTATTAATTGTGCCTTTTCTCCTGATTGTCCCCTCGCTTTAGGGAAGGTTACCTGCAGTGCCCTGTGGTGGGCTGGGTTACCTCCCCCCCCCCCCAAGGCACAGTAATTTTAGCCACGTTGGTAAATAGGACCTTTTGAAGACGGTAGTTTTAGCTGAGTTGCAGCCCCCGCTGAATGAGGGAGGGTCTTAATGCATATTACTGAAGGCCTTAAAAGAGGAGAAACTGGAAGCAAGGAGTGAGTGAAGACCACAGAAAGAGCCGGAAGCCAGCGGAGACTGGACAAGATGTCACTGTGTGATGGAGGCAGCTATACAAGCCAAGGACCCTGAGCACGGCCAGCGGCCGGCACCAGAATGGACGGACCCCGAGGAAGGCAGGCCTTGCTGGTAGCTTGATTTTGGACTTCTCCTAGCTTCAAAACCATGAGCCGGTACATTCCTGCTGTTCAGCCCAAACCAGCTGGTGGTCTTTGTGGTAGCAGCCTGGCAGACTGAGAACAGCGGCCTTTCTCTCCCCAGTGTGCTTCACCTGTGACCTCTGACGCTCTGGTGACGCTTGCATCGCCCAGGCCTGGGCAGGAGTGTCCATTGGCAGAGGTCTCACGGGGCCTGGGAGACAAGTGTGGGATCTTCGGAGGGAGCTGTGCTAGTGACACCAAATCTCACAGCCATCAATAATTAGCTATCAGCAAGAAGTTAAACGGAGCTTCTGGAAGCCCATCCTGAGTCCCAAATCCTGCCTCTAAATTTGTATCACTCCAAGGAAATATTAAACATGGGAGAATATCAGGGAGGGGCACAAAGTTTTGGATGAACGTCCAGCCTTGTTCTTATGTTATAATGAGTGACTTTGAGTTATTGTGCCATTTTCCTCCTTGAAACTCTGGGTGACAACATAATTAGCTGTGAACCAACGGGCTGACAGAACTAGGTCATCTAATATGATGATTCACATTCATGGATTTCCTAATATTGAACCATTTTGACATTCCTGAAAGAATCTTCACTTGGTCCTAATGGGTTATGTCCTTAATATGAAGTTGGATTCAATTGGATGATGTTTTATTTAGGAGTTTTGCTTTGATACTTATAAGTGAAATTGGTCTGTAGAGTTTTTTGTTGTTGTTGTTGTATGCATAGCATGTTTGCTTCCTCAAGATGTCTTGAAAGTTTCCCTTCATTTTCTGTCCTCTGGAACGCAGCAATGGAACAACCCAGTCTTTGAAGATTGGGTGGCCTTCTCTCCAGGGACATCTGACCCTAGTGTTTTTGTGGGATAGTTCCTTGATAATTTTCTCTATTTCTTAGGTGGAAATTGGTTCATCAGTTTATTTATGCTTAATTTTTCTCTTGGGGTCAATTTTGATAAACAGTATTTTTTTCTAGGAAAATATCCATTTTATCGAGGTTTTCAAATTTATTTCCATAAATTTGTACAAAGTAGTCTCTTGTTTTAATTTTCCTGGATTCAGTGGTGGTTCCCCTTACTATTTTGTACTTTGAGATTTATTCCTGTTAGTCTTCATTAGGGGAGCTGGCTTTATATATATATATATTTTTTTTTTTTTTTCAAAGAATCTGTATTTTATTCTTTTTCCTATTTCATTAATTTCTGCTTTTATTATTATTGTTTCCTTCACTGTGTATTCTTTTGATTTACTTTGTTTTTTTCTTTTCAAGCATTTTGAGTTTGGAATTGAATTAATTTACTTTACTGATATAAATACTTAAGGACATGAATTTTCTTCTTTTCATTGCCTTAAATATATCCTTTATATTTGAAGTGTAGTGTTTTCACTTTTATTGTTCTTTAGAAGTTCTGAAATCTTGATTTGCATTTCCCCTTTCACTCAAGAATCACTTCATAGAATTAAAATTTCTAGGTGAAAGGACATTTTTGAGTTGTTTTTTAAATATTTATATATACTTATCAGATTGTAATCAAGGTCCTGGCCATTTAATTGTGATTTTAGGGAGAGTCCATGGTGGGTCTTTTTTTTTTTTTGAGTCTTGCAGGCTGGTTGATTAACTAGCGTTTTTTCTCTGTCTCTCTCCTCTCTCTCCCCCTCTCTTTTTCTCTTGAAATTTCCAAGCATTCTGTAGCCACTCTATTGATCGACTCATGCCCCGCACAGAGCCAGTCCAGTGGGTGTGGACTCATTTGTAAATTGGACCCTTAAGATGAGGCCAAATTGAGTCAGCTGGGCCTTAATCCAACAGGAATGGAAGCCTCATAAGCAAAAGAAATTTGGGCATGGCAGTAGGGTCGAGACGGAGACAGAAGGAGAAAGATTGTCACATAACGGAGACAGCTTGAGCTATGGATTGCTGACAAGCCACCACGGGAATGCCACGGACTTTGGAGGAAGCGTGGCCTCCATGCTGGGTTTCCAGCCTCCAAACCCGTGAGGCAATGCTTTCCTGTTGTTCAAGACAACAAGCCTGTGGGGTTTACTGCAGCAGCCTTGGCAAGCTGACGCCCACCATGCAGAGACTCCCCCTTCCCTCTCCTCTCCATCCTCTGGTAACCTCTAATCCACTTCCTGTCTCTATGAATTTCTAGATATTTCATAGTAGTGGAATCGTAGAGAATTTGTCCTTAAGTGTCTGGCTTATTCCACGCAGCACAACGTTTTCAAGGTCATCCATGTTGCAGCTTGTCTCAGAAGTTCATTCCTTCTTAGAGCTGAAAACGATTCCATTGCATGGATAAACCACATTTTACTTGTCCATTCATCTGTGGTGAACACATGGGTTGTTTCCACTTTTTGGCTACTGTGAATAATACTGCTATGAATATTGGTATTACAAGAGTCTGAGTCCCTGTTTTTAATTTCTCTGGGTATATACAGGAGTAGAAGTTCATATTCATATCGTAATTATGGTGGTTTGGAGCTATGTACTCCAGAATAACGTGTTCTCAAACTGAAAGCCAGTCCTGTGGATGGGAACCCATTTAAGGAGGACCTTTTGATAGGGTTACTTCGGTTAAGGCATGGCCCACCTTAATCGGGACGGGTCTTAATCCTATGACTGTGTTCTTTTGTAAGCAGAATGACATTCAGACAGAGAGAGAGAAAGCCACAGAGGGAGCAGCCAGGAGCTGACATCAGTGGAACCTGGCGGAGAGGAGAGGCCAGGAGAGGCCGCCATGTGCATTGCCATATGGCAGAGGATCCCAGGACCAAGGACTGCCAGCAGCTAGTCCCAGAAGGCCAGTCGTTAGGAAGAAAGTTTTACCTTGATGAAGTCTTGATTTGGATTTGATTTGGACTTCTCTTAGCTTCAAAACTATAAGCCTTAAATTCCTATTGTTTAAGCCAACCCATTGCATGGTATTTGCTTGAGCAGCCAAAGAAACTAGGACAGTAATCCTATATTTAACTTCTTGAGGAACCACCATACTGCTTTCCACAGTGACTGCCCCATTTTACATTGCCACCAAAAATGCAAGAGGGTTCCAATTTCTCTGCATCTTCTCCAGTACTTAATATTTTCCATTTTTAAAATCATAGCCATCCTAGGGGGTGTGAAGTGGAATCTCATTGTGGTTTTAAGTTGCATTTCCCTAATGGCAAATGATGTCAAACATCTTTTCACATGCTTATTGGGCATTTGTATATCCTCTTCAGAAAAATGTTTGTTCAAATCCGTTGCTCATTTTTAATTGGGTTGTTTGTTTTTTTGTCGTTGAGTTGAAGAGTTCTTTATATATTCTGAATATTAAACCCTTATCAGATAGGTTGCAATAATTTTTTTCCATTCTGGGGGTTACCTTTTCACTTTCTTGATAGTGTCCTTTGATGCACAAAACTTAAAAAATTTGATGAAGTCAAATTTATCTATTGTTTCTTTTGTTGTTCATGTTTTTGGTGTCATAGCTAAGAATTCAAGGTCATGAAGATTTGTCCCTATGTTATTGTCTAAGAGTTTTATGAGTTTAGATCTTCTATTTGAGTTATTGATACATTTTGTGTTAATTTTTGTGTACATTTTGATGTGAGAGGTACATTCATTCTTTTGCATGTAGACATCCAGTTTTCCTAGCACTGTTTGTTGAAGACACTATTTCCCCATTATATGTATTTGGCACCCTTGTTAAAAATCAATTGACCATAGAATTGTTAATCTATTTCTGGACTTTCACTTCTATTCTGTTGGTCTATATGTCAGTCCTATGCCAGTATCACATTGTTTTGATTACTTAGCTTTGTGGTAAGCTTTGAAATTGGAGAGTGTGAGTCCTCTCTGTTTCTCTTTTTCAAGAGTTTTGGCTATTTGGAGCTCCCTGCAATTCCGTATGAACTTGAGGATTGGATTTCCCATTTCTGCAAAAAGGCTGCTGGAATTTTGATAGGAATTGCATTGAATCTGTAGATAGCTTTGGGTAGTACTGACATCTTTTTTACTTTATTTTGTACATTTAATAATTGAAAATATAAACAAAATTAAAAACTAAAAAGTAAACAGATGAATAAATATATACATTTCTCAATTAAATGTAATGGATACATATAAATTTTTTTTGGAATCAAACAATATGTTACACAATATATTTGGTTCATAGCAACACATTCATACAGTATTTGTCCTTTTGTGTCTGGCTTGCTTCACTCAACATAATGTCCTCCAGGTTCATTCATGTTGTCATATACTTTATGACTTCAATTCTTCTTACAGCTGCATAATATTCCATCGTGTGAATAGACCACAGTTTGTTTATCCATTCATCTGTTGATGGACACCTGGGTTGTTTCCAGCTTTTGGCAATGGTGAATAATGTGGCTGTGAACATCGGTGTGCAGATGTCTGTTCGTGTCACTGCTCTCAGTTCTTCTGGGTATATACCCAGTAGTGGTATTGCAGGGTCACGTGGCAAGTCTATATTCAACTTCTTTAGGAACTGCCAAACAGTCCTCCACAGTGGCTGTACCATCCTGCATTCCCACCAACAGTGAAGAAGTGTTCCTGTCTCTCCACATCCTCTCCAACACTTGTAGTTCTCTGTCTTTTTCATAGTGGCCATTCTGATGGGTGTGAAATGATATCTCATTGTAGTTTTGATTTGCATTTCCCTAATCATGAGTGATGTTGAGCATTTCTTCATGTGTTTTTTGCCATTTGTATTTCTTCTTTGGAGAAATGTCTATTCATATCTTTCACCCATTTTTTAATTGGGTCATTTGTCTTTTTATTGTAGAGTTGTAACATCTCTTTATATATCCTGGATATTAAACCCTTATCAGATATGTGATATCCAAATATTTTTCCCCTTTGAGTTGGCTGCCTTTTCACCCTTCTGACAAAGTCCTGTGAGGTGCAAAAGTGTTTAATTTTGAGGAGGTCCCATTTATCTATTTTTCCTTTTGTTGTACGTGCTTTGGCTGTAAGGACCAAGAAACCACCACCTACTACAAAGTCTTGAAGATGTTTCCCTACATTTTCTTCTAGTAGTTTTATGGTCCTGGCTTTTATATTTAGATCTTTGATCCATTTTGAGTTTATTCTTGGATAAGGGGTGAGATAGGGGTCCTCTTTCATTCTTTTGTTATAGATATCCAGTTCTCCCAACACCATTTATTAAAGAGACTGTCTTTTCCCATTAGAGTGGGCTTGGTAGGTTTGTCAAAAACCAGTTGACTGTATAGGTGAGGGTATATTTCTGGGCTCTCAATTCTATTCCACTGATTGATGTGTCTATTTTTATGCCAGTACCATGCTGTTTTGACCACTGTAGCTTTGTAATATATTTCAAGGTCAGGCAGTGAAATTCCTCCCACGTTGCTCTTCTTTTTTAGAATGCTTTTGGCTATTCAGGTGCACTTACCCTTCCAGATGAATTTGGTAATTGCCTTCTCTAATTCTGCAAAGTAAGCTGTTGGGATTTTGATTGGTCTTGCACTGAATCTATAAATCAGTTTGGGCAAGAATGACATCTTCACGATATTTATTCTTTCAATCCATGAACACGGAATGTCTTTCCATTTGTTTAGGTCTTTTTAAATTTCTTTTAGCATTGTTTTGTAGTTTTCTGCATATAGGTCCTGTACTTCCTTGGTTAAATTAACTCCTAGGTATTTGAGTCTTTTTGTTGCTATTGAAAATGGAATTTTCCCCCTGATTTCCTCCTCAGATTGTTCAGTACTAGTGTACAAAAACATTACTGATTTTTGCGTGTTGAACTTGTATCCTGCCACTTTGCTGAACTCATTTATTAGTTCAAGTAGCTTTGTTGTGGATGCTTCAGGATTTTCTAAGTACAGGATCATGTCAGCCACAAACAGTGAGAGTTTTACTTTCTCTTTTCCTATTTGGATGCCTTTAATTTTTTTTTCTTGTCTAATTGCCCTAGCTAGAACTTCTAGTGCAATGTTGAATAGCAATGGTGACAGTGGGCATCCCTGTCTTGTTCCCGATCTTAGAGGGAAAACTTTCAACCTTTCCCCATTGAGTATGATGTTGGCTGTGGGTTTTTCATATATGCCTTTTATCATATTGAGGAATTTTCCTTTTATTCCTATCTTTTGAAGTGTTCTTATAAAAAAAGAATGCTGGATTTTGTCGAATGCCTTTTCTGCATCTATTGAGATGATCATGTGGTTTTTTTCCTTCAATTTGTTAATGTGGTGTATTACATTGATTGATTTTCTTATGTTGAACCAGCATAAATCCCACTTGGTCGTGATGTATAAGTCTTTTGATATGCTGTTGGATTCGGTTTGCAAGTATTTTGTTGAGAATTTTTGCATCTATGTTCATTAGCGAGATTGGTCTGTAATTTTCTTTTCTTGTAGAATCTTTATCTGGCTTTGGTATTAGGGTGATGTTGGCTTCATAAAATGTGTTGGGTAATTTTCCCTCCTCCTCAATTTTTTGGAAGAGTTAAACAGGATTGGTGTTAATTCTTTTTGAAATGCTTGGTAGAACTCATCTGTGAAGCCAACTGGTCCTGGACTTCTCTTTGCTGGGAGATTTTTGATGATGGATTCAATCTCCTTAATTGTGATTGGTTTGTTAAGTTCTTGTATTTCTTGTAGTGTCAGTGTAGGTTGGTTGTGCATTTCTAGAAATTTATCCATTTCATCTAGGTTGTCTAGTTTCTCACAATATCCTCTTATGATTCTTTTTATTTCTGTGAGGTCATTTCATTTTTGATTGTATTTATTTGCATCTTCTCTCTTTTTTTCTTTGTTAGTCTAGCGAGGGGTTTGTCAATTTTATTGATCTCAAAAAACCAGCTTCAGGCTTTGTTGATGTTCTCTATTGTTTTTCTGTTCTCATTTTCATTTATTTCTGCTTTAATCTTTATTATTTCTTTCCTTCTGGTTTGGGGTTGGTTTGCTATTCTTCTTCTAGTTTCTCTAGTTGTTCAGTTAAATCTTTGAGTTTAGCTCTTTCTTGTTTTTCAATATAGGCATTTAGAGCTATAAATTTCCCTCTCAAGACTGCCTTCACTGTATCCCATAAGTTTTGATACATTGTGTTCTCATTTTCATTTGTCTCGATATATTTACTGATTTCACTTGCAATTTAATCTTTGACCCACCAAATATTTAGGAGTGTGTTGTTCAGTCTACACACATTTGCAAATTTACTTTTTTCCTGTCTATTATTGATTGCTAGTTTCATTCCATTATGATCTGAGAACGTGCTTTGTTTAATTTCAATCTTTTTCTATTTATTGAGAGCTGTATTGTGCCCTAACATGTGGTCTATCCTGGAAAAAGATCCATGGGCACTTGAGAAGAATGTATAACCCGCTGAGTTTGGACGCAGTGTTCTGTGTATGTCTGTTAGGTCTAACTTGTTTATCATATTGTTCAAGTTCTCTGTTTCCTTGTTGATCTTCTGTCTAGTTGTTCTATCTAATGATATGAGAGGGGTGTTGAAGTCTCCAACGTTTATTGTAGAAATGTCTATTTTTCCCTTCAGTTTTGATAGAGTTTGTCTCATATATTTTGGGGCTCCCTGGTTAGGTGCATAGATATTTATGACTGTTTTATCTTCCTGGTGGATCATCCCTTTTATTATTATATAATGGCCTTCTGTATCTCTTAAAACTTTTTTGCATTTAAAGTCTGTTTTGTCTGATATTACTATAGCTACCCCTTTTCTTTTCTGGTTACTATTCGCGTGAAGTATCTTTTTCCAACCTTTCACTTTCAGTCAGTTTGTATCCCTGGGTCTGAGGTGAGTTTCTTCTAAGCAGCATATGGATGGCTCATATTTTTTTATCCATTCTGTCAGCCTGTATCTTTTGATTGGGGAGTTTAATCCATTCACATTCAATGATTTTACTGTAAATGCACTATTTATTTCCTCCATTTTATTCTTTGGTTTTCATATGTCATCTTGTTTTTTTCTCTTTTTACTCTTTTGGTTATTCTTTCTGCTATTCTTTCTTCTACACTCTCCTCCAAACCTGTCTCTCCTGTCTTTTTCTTTCATGTTCTAAGGCTTCCTTTAATGTTTCCTGCAAAGGTGGATTCTTTTTGCAAATTCTCTTAGTTTCTCTTAGTTTGTTTGTGAATATTTTATACTCACCTTCATATTTGAAGGACAGTTTTGCTGGATAAAGAATTCTCGGCTGGCAGTTTTTCTCTTTCAGTTTCGTAATTGTATCATACCACCGTCTTCTCGGCTCCATGGTTTCTGAAGAGAAATCTGCACTAAGTCTTACTGGACGTCCTTTGTACGTGATCGTTTGCTTCTCTCTTGCTACTCTGAGAATTTTCTCTTTATCTTTGATATTTGACATTCTGAGTAGTATATGTCTTGGCATAGGTCTATTTGGATTTATTCTCATTGGGGTACGGTGTGCTTCTTGGACATGTAAGTTCATTTCTTTCGTGCGAGTTGGGAAATTTTCAGCTACTATTTCCTCCAATACTCTTTCTGCCCCTTTTTCCTTCTCTTCCCCTTCTGGAACTCCCATGACATGTATGTTGTTGCATTTTGTGTTGTCATTCAACTCTCTATGCCGCTGCTCAATTTTTTCCATTCTTTGCTCTCTCTCTTCAATTTTAGCTGCTCTGTCTTTGATATAACTTATTCTTTCTTCTATCATTTCGAGTCTGCTGTTGTATGCCTCAAATGTGTTTTTGACCTCACCTATTGTGTCTTTCATTCCCATGAACTCCGTTACTTTTCTGTTCAGGATTTCAAATTCTTCTTTGCATTCACTCAATGTCTTCTTGATGTCATTTATCTCTTTAACTATATTATCTTTCATCTCATTAATTTGATTTTGGAAATTTGTGCTCATCTCACTGATTAGTTCTCTCAAATTCTGCATCTCTTCTGGGACTTTGCTGTGTTCCTTTTCTAGGGCCACGTCTTCTATTTTCTTAGTATGGCTCGTAATTTTTTGCTGGTGCTTAGGCATCTGGTTAGTTTGTATTTTATTTAGATGCTCTATCTCTTTCTCTTTTATGGGATTTAATGGCAAGTTGCTGTGAGTTACCACAGCTCTTTGATTTTTGGCTCGACCTGGATTGTTAGGATTGTCCTGCTGGTTGCTCAAAACTGGGCACTGGGCCCAGTAATTGGTTGTAGAGTCACTTCCTAGGGTCTTGGGCAGGGAGGCTATAGAGGCCAGGAAAAGCCTCCCCTACTTAGTTTTAATTTTCTTACGTGCACTTCCTTGGTCTGCAAGGAGATGGCGCTCTTTGGCAGCTCTCAATTCAATGCCTAGTTGGAGCGTATTTGTTGTGACACAGACCAGATCAATGTGATAGAGCTTCCTGTCTGGAGGCTAGGAGCCTTGTAATTCATACTTTCTGCCAGCCTTCTCTGGCAGCCCCCTCCCTTTTCCCAGCTAGGAAATATTTCCACTCCCCTCTGAGTCCTCAACAATCAGTCCCTGTTAGTAGAGGAGGAGATTGGGAGGTTTGTATATCTTTAGCCCCTTGCAGGCTCCAAGGCAAACAATGGCGCAGCCCCACCCGGCCTGGAAGGGCTCTCGGGACAGGGCAGACCAAACCTGGGAGTCCAAAGCAGGGTCAGCCCCAGGCTCTCTCTCCCCTCTCCCGTGGAGTCCTCAACAATTAGTCCAGGCTAGAAGAGAGGGAGGTTGGGAGGGTCGGATTTCTCCAGTCCTTCATAGGCTCCCAGGGCAAACCACCATGTGGAAGGGTCTGTGGGGCTCCACAACCCAAATATGTGGGTCAGAACCTGAGTCAGCCTAAGGCTGTGTCCCTCTCTGTCCCCTTTCCGGGAGTGGTAGATCCCTGGAGTCCCCTTTGTCTGTAGTCCAGGCCCAGAGCCCCGAGAATTCTAAAGAGTCTTTAGTGTGGGGGAGGGTGCTGGCAGCAGCAGCCACCGCTGGTTCCAACTCACAGTTCTGTAGTTGCGATTTCCATCTCTTGTCCCTCTCTCCTCTGGGTGGTGTGCAGCCTTCACCTGCTGTCCTAAACCCCAGAAGATCTTTTTTGGGGCTGTTTCAGCCTGTCCTCTAGCTATTTTTCTGGAGAAGAGATTCCTGTGTCTTACTAGTCCGCCATCTTCCTGGAAGTCAGTACTGACATCTTAACGATAATACTAAGTCTCCCAATCATGAACGAGGGCTGTCTTGCCTTTTATTTATGTCTACCTTAGTCCTTGGTGGTTTTTACTGTGTGCAGTTTTCACTTTGTGCTCTGACTCCACTGGATAAGCCACATTTAGATAGCACTTTGTAGTTTGTATAGAGCTTTTGAGTTTCCAGTCCAGTTCCAGTTTATTATTTTGTTTACTCCTATAAATATCACTATCTTCCTCATGAGTGAGGAAGCTCAGAGAGAAGGAGCAACTCCACCAAGTTTACACAGTTACCGGGGGCAGACTCAGACTTGTCTGACCCCAAACCTGTGTTGATTCCACTTGGTAAGGCTGGGTCCAATGTGATCTTGTTAGGACAGGGACAGGGTGTTTTTCTCCAAGGAAACGCATCTTTCCTGGATACAATGTGACTTGGAATGGGAATGGTGATCCAAGAGAAGGGGCAGAATTGGTCCAGTGGGAAGCTTTGAGCAGCAGGTGCTAGGGGCCATGGGGGAGGCTTCCCCCAACTCCTGGCCCAGACCTGGCTCATTACTGTTGTGGCAGCTGGCCTCTGATTGGCCCCACTGATCCTTGCTGTACTGGAGTGAATGGTGTCCCCCCAAATTCACGTCCACCTGGAACCTCGGATTGTGGCCTTAATTGGAAATAGGATCTCTGCAGATGTAATTAGTTAAGATGAGGTCATCCTGGACTAGGGTGGGCCCTGATCCAATGACTGGCACCCTGTTAATAAGCCATGTGGAGAGAGGTATGCAGAGAAGAAGGCCACACGGAGATGGAGGCAGAGATTGGAGCTACAAGTCAAGGAACGCCAAGGATTGCTGGCAGCCACCAGACGCTGGGAAGAGGCAGGGAAGTGTTCTCCCCGGGGCCTTCAGAGAGAGCACGGCCTTGCCACCATTTTGATTTTGGATACACACTTCGGTTACTTCAAGCCCCCCATTGGGGTACTTTCTTGTGGCTGCCCCAGGGAACTTACACAGCAATAGACAACTTATGTACCCCCAGCATCTCCCCCCACAGGCAGATACTAGGGCCCTTGCTTAGGGCAGGTGGGGGAAAGGCCCAACTATTGGGGACATGGCTTCTTCATGGTCTCCTCCTCCACTCTTTCCCTCTCTTGCTGTGGAGAGTCCCTGGGTGACTTGATTCCTTTTAAAACATTTGTGAAAGAGTCAGGAGATGGATAGTCTGAACCTCTGGGTTAGTGATGGAATCACCAACATCCAGGAGATGTGGGTTAGATCTGACTTGGGGTCTGCTCCTGACCAGAATAGACTGTGGGTCTCTGCACTGAGTCCTGGCCAGTGATAAAGGGGGTGTAATGAGTATCAAAGAGAAATAGGTGAGGGAAATGGCACTTAATGAAAATTCACATGTGGCAGAGTCCTCTGCCAGGCCTGTTGTAACAGGAATCTCCCCGCCCACCAAGAACACGCCTGGTTAATGTTTTCACTGAGGATGCTACTTCACTTTTTAAAAAATATGTATTTTTTTTAATTTTTTAAAAGAAACTTAGATTACATAAATGTTACACACAAAATATAGGGATTCCCATATGCCCCACTCCCCATACCTCCCACACCCTCCCACATAAACTGTTAATACCCAAGATTAGTAGGATCCTGTATTTCTTTATACAGCATTCTTTTTGCCTGAAGTTCATATGGGAACAATTTATATTACACCTCCAGAATGTCATACAACATTTTAAATTAAACAATGTACAGGAAAGGCCTTGGGTTACATTCCAGATATGACTGGGAGGATGTCAGCGTTGACATTTGGGCAGGTGGCTGAGTGTGACAGGGGTGTGTGGTAGCTTGGAGCTATGTACCCCAGGGAAATATGCTCTTAATCTTAATCCATTCCAGGGGGTGTGAACCCATTGAAAGGAGGACCTTTTGATGAGTTCAGTTAAGGTGTGGCCCAACTGAATGAGGATGGTTCTGAATCCTATTACTGGAGCCCTTTATAAGCAGAATGAAATTCGGACACACAGAGAGAAAGCCCCAGGAAGAAGCTGGAAGTCGATGGAACCCAGAGAAGCCGAAGAGGCCGCCATGTACTTTGCAATGTAACAAAAGCCAAGGGCCAAGGATCACCAGCAGCCAGCCCCAGAACGCTGCAGTCTTCGGGGAGAAAGCATCGCTTTGAGTATGCCTTGAGTTTGGACTTCTCCTCAAGCTGTGGGAGAATAAATTCCCGTTGTTGAAGCCCACCCACGATACGGTATTTCTCGAGCAGCCAGGAAGCTAAACCGGGGTGTGTACCTTGGGTGAGGCTGGTGCTGAGATCCCCTAGGAGCTCTCCCACTGTGAGCTCTTCTCTTTCATTGTGTGCTGGCCCTGAAAGTGTTGCCACAGCAACTTCTTATTTAGCTAGTGCCATTTGCCTAGTGCCATTCAATAAATCCCCAGAGCTGATATCATGTTGAAGAAGATTGTGGTGAAGGAAGCAAAGCAAGTGAGAAAATCCACAATAATGGAAGAGAAAATACTGCTGTTCATTGCCCCCTTTTATACAAGTTGCTCTAAGGCATGAGACAGGCTTGTCCATAAGCCGGGAGCGCCCCTGACAGCTCGAATGGGAGAGTTCTTGAAGGCAGCTTGGTGCCCTGCCCACCCCCAGTCCCTCTGAAAATGGGTTGTGATGGGATCTCTAAAGGATACGGCTTCCTGGAGAACCTCCCTCCATCCCGCTCACCATGACCTCTAAGCCTGGGGCCTGGAACATTGTTCAGGAGCTTCTCGGTGATTCTGATGCAGTGAGCTAGCTTTTGTTCACTCATTTAAAAGTGTTTGTTGGACTCCTGTCAACAACCATAGCCCGGATCCGTGACGCCCCACGGGAGCCTCCCACGGGCCTCCGCCCCAGCCCAGCTCCCCGGAGCACAGTACCGCGCTCTCAGCCTTCTGGCGTCTCCGAAGCATCGCACTCTGGGGCATTTACTTTGAACCCGGTACACAGGGTGAGTCACCTTCCTGCAAATGCACAGTCTGCTTTGTTCCTGCATCCTCCTCCTCGTAATTTCCCACCCTGCCCTGCTGCCTGGTGACAGCCACATCCGTCCTTCCATAATCTCAGGCCTCTCTCCTTATGTTCAGAAGGGCCAGTAGCACAGGGAGGTCCAGGCTTCACCATCCTCCATGCTTGCTCCCAGGAAACCCCATATGTGTGCTTTGAAACAATTTCTAATCTCATGACAGGTGCTTTAAAATAAGCACAATTAATATCATGTTTTATAACTCTGCAACTGGATTTTCACTTTTTCCTCATTGGTACATGTGCCTCTAGTTCATTCATTTTATTTGTATTTTTTAAAATATATTTTTATTTATTTTTAAAAGATACTTAGATTACATAAATTGTTGCATAAAAAAATATAAGGGATTCCCATATGCCCCACTCCCCAGACCTCCCACTTTTCCCCACCTTAACAACTTCTCTCATTAGTGTGGTACATTCATTGCAATTGATGACCACATTTTGGAGCATTGCCACTAAGCATGGACTGTAGTTTACGTTGTAGTTTACACTCTCTCCCACTCAATTCTGTAGGTTATGGCAGGATATATAATGGCCTGTATCTGTCACCACAATGTCATCCAGGTCAATTCCAAGTCCTAAAAATGCCCCCATATTACTCCTCTCTCTCCCTCTCCCTGCCCTCAGCAACCCCAGTGGCCAATGTCTCCACATCAATGATATAATTTCTTCCATTGCTAGAATCCCAATAGGTCTATAGTAGAACACCAGTAAGTCTACTTTAGTCCATATTTTATTCGCCAGTCCTGAGGATTCTGGGATGGTGATGCCCACTCCATCTCTAATTGAAAGGGGGCTTTGATCCCTTATGGCTGATGGATGAGACTCTCTTGCTTGCAGTTGTAGACTCTCTTGGCTCCCTGGTGTGGTGACTGTCCATCCTCACCTCCCTGTCAGCTGTCCTGGGTGAGTCCAATGAACTGGAGAGTAGGTGCTGCAACTCCGCTGAGGCTCAGTTCCTAGTTCATTCATTTTAAAACAGTTGTATAGAATCCCACTGTATTAGAAATATAAGGGACCTGCAATTTATTTATCCACCCTCCTGCTGATATATATATTTCTGCTCTGCTGCGTTTCACTATGAGAAACAAAACTACACTGAAATCTGCAGAAGGAAGAGGTGCCTGAGTCCTGGGAGAAGACATAGGAAACTCCCTGTGTATCTGTAGAATTGTTCTTTAAAACAAGAGGTGAGCCGCACCTCAGCTCCAGCCGTTACCCCACGACTGAGCAGCCCCCGGCTTGCGAAAGGGGACCCCTGTTTGGAATCGATGATTAAATAGGTGATACAGAAGTTGAAGAAACACAAGAAGAGAACGCAAATGGGAAGTAACTATGGAGTGTGAGCAAATCTCCCCAAAATTCAGGCCCTTGGGAAACTCTGCAACATCACCGAAGAGTTTGCCATAGAAAGTCAACAAGTAAGGATGGTGGTCTCTGCAGTCTGGAAGCAGACGATAATTTTGCTGAAGAGCTGAAACAGTATACGCAAGCTAAGGAAATGGCAGATACGGTTGGTTCTTACTATTTCCTAAGGGATCTATGAAGAGAGCGAGTGAACGATACCCAGCAAGCTGTTAAACAGACAAAAATCTTACAGCTGGTTACAAGCATGGTAAACAGAAGAAAATAAGGGAGAATGGGCCGGCACTGGAAACAAGGATCAAATGCTTTCCTGAGGAAAAGTGCTACAGGATAAGGAGGAAAAACCTAAAGAGAAGTGGCAGCGTGTGATCATGAGCCAGGGATTCATCGACCCATGTACAGCAGACTGCAAAGGAGAACACATTTGAAATGTTTTCTGGAAAGGAAATGTATCAAGGGTGACCCGTGTAAATCTGTTCATGATGCAGAGTTAGAGAAGAAACAGGAAATGTGTAAGTTTTATGTGCAGGGATATTGTACCAGAGGCGAAAACTGTCTATATTTGCGCCGTGAATATCGATGCACGTTTTACCATACAGGACTGGAATGTGATCAAGGAGAATACTGCGAGTTTTCTCATCCTCCACTGACCGCTGAGACACAAGAACTGCTGGCTAGCGTTCTGGACACTGAAAGGAAGTCCTCGGGTAAATAAAAAAGACATCCAAAGCTGTTTCTGACCTCAGGAGGAGTAGCCAGCCTGCTGAGGATGACAGGAAAGGGTGCTGCAAAGATGGGGCCTTGCCAACAGAGGAGCCACAACTAAGCAGCCTGTAAGGGGAGATGCTCAGACTTCACATTTCACACCGTGTGAAACACCCGGTAGCAGAGATTCAATGCTCAAGCCGTCTGGATTTGGGTTTTCTGTTATCTGCAGCCCAAGGCAAACTAATGAGTTTGCGTGGGGTTGAATCTACATTTTCCTGTCCAAAATCTGCTTTCCTCCCCCTCACCAAACTCTTCACCAAAAACTTTGTTCAATGAACTCTGCTCCTGTGGAGAGCACATGTTAAGAAACCCGTAAGAAAGCAGGGCAAGTGAAAACCAGGGAGGGCTGTTTTCATAGCAGGGGGCAGAAAACGGCGTGGGAATAGTTGTGGTCACAGGGCCAGGGGCAAGGGGAGAGCGTGTGTGGACCTCGCGGTGGAGAAGATGCCCAGCTCCTCTAAAACTGCCAAGTGCTGTTGATTTCTGTGAAGCTGACAATATTCATTCATATGATTTTTAAAAATGAGAAAATATAGACATTTTTTGGTTACTGTATGTCATTAATTCTAAGATACACATTTATTTCCACATTTAACATCTGTGAGGTTGGAATGTATTGTGCTGTTGAAAAGACATCACATTTTAATTGGCAGTTTATTTTTTGCTTACTGATACATAAAATGGTGGATATTCTTGTCAAAATGTATTTAAATTTCATCGCATATAATTTTAACTGAAGTTATACATGTATAGTTAAAATAAAAGATTACTGTGAAACGGTAAAAAAGATGGGAAGCAAATATGAAAAAATGCCAGGGTTTGACTAAGCCAGGTGTTGGGTAGATAAGTATTTATTATATTTTTAAATGCATTTTGATATGTTTGAAATATTCCATAATAAAAAAGAAACACTGAACAATTTCTAAACAAAATATTTTATAAGTGCAAATTTATTTAGCAGAGGAATGGATACATACAATGTGACAGATGCATATACTTGAATACACTTCAGTGGTGGAATCAATGAGTTAGAGCTCCAGGGATCAAAGTAGATGAATTTGCAAACATAATCTTGAGTGAAAACTAAAACAAGCCACAGGAGAACACACACATTCAGCTGTAGTACCTATATAACAGCTTTAAAAATGTGTAACCAAATAATGCATTTTTAGAGGTTGTATATGTGCATAGGAAAATGATGATGTAGGGGCAAATGTGGCAGTTAGGGTTGCCATGGCCCTGTGCAGGGGAGGGAAGCAGATCTACAAAGAGGGATGTGCAGAAAGCTTCGGCGCCATGGGTGGTGCCCATTTCTTGAGCCAGCTGGTGGGCTCATGGGCATCCCTTATACTGTTTTATGTTTCTTATATGTGATTCCATGCATTCTTCAGTATGCCTAAAATATTTTATAATAAATGTTTTAAAGTAAAAAATGTATAGTCCAGGAGGATAGTGTCAGGGTCTCATCTCCAATATTGGGTGTTCCCTCAAGGGTCGGGGGCTCCCTAGCACTTCCTTCCCTTTTGGTTTCCACGATGCATTAGTTTCCTGGGGCTGTGGCTGCCACGGCAAAGTCCTACAGACTTGGCGGCTGGAAACAGCAGCAGTTCATTCTCTCACGGCTCTGGAGATGAGGAACCCGAAATCCAGTTGTCAGCAGGGCCGTGCTCCCTCCAAGGCTCTGGGGAAGAGCCGTTTCTGGCTTCTTCCAGCTTCCGGCCATCCTTGGCATGCTTTGGCTTGTAGCGGCTTCACTGCAACCTGCCTGTCAGGTGGTCTTCTCCTCTTTCTGTCTCTTATAAGGACACTTAGGGCTCACTTGGATAATCCAGGCTGATGTCATCTCAAGGTCCTAAACTTAGTTGCATCTGCAGAGACGCTTTTTCCAAATAAGGTCACCTTGACAAGTTCTCAGATGTGGACGTATCTTTCTGGGGCCACCATTCAACCCACTGCATGTGGACATCAGATTCTGCTTGCCCTTTAACCAGCAACAATTCCCAAGGCCTGACAACAACATGGCAGGATTGACCAGGCAGTTGGCCAGTAAGGCTTATGGATAGGGCCCATGGCTGCACCCCTTGCCTCTGCAGGCCATTCTCTGTGACAGCGCCAACCCATTGTCACACCTATGGGGTGTGGTGCTGAAGCTGCTGCCTCTCCTGGTCATCTCGAGTCCAGCTTTCAGGACAGACTTTCCAGGGCCTGCAATGGAGCCTACACAACCTCTCTCTGTAATCAACTGAGAAATGTGCCAGTCATTTACTGCTGTGTAACAAATTACCCCAAAACTCAGAAGCGTAAAACAACAGCCCATTATGCTCTCTCCTGCTTCTGTGAATTGACTGGACTGTGGGGTGGCTCTCATTTGGGGTTTCTCATGTGACTGCAGTCAGACTGACAGTTGGGTGTGGAGTCACCCCCAGGGCTGGACGTCCAGTACGGTCCTCTCACAGGGCTGCTGTGGCCACTGTAGCTGGGAGCTCAGCAGGGATTGTTGATGTCGTAGCTCCGTGTGGCTTGGAGTTCTCCCAGTCTGGAGAGGCTTCCAAGAATGAGTGTTTCAAGAGACCCAGGAGGAAGCTGCAAGGCTTCTTGTGACCTAGCCTCGGAAGTCCAGAATGCTGCTTCATCCAGGTTTTACTGATCACAAGGACCAGACGAGATTCAAGCGGAGGGGGCTCAGGCGCCTGCACTCCCTGGCTCCGATCTCTCCTCCATGCCCGTCAGTGTTGGCTGCTGGACATTTGCTCCATTATGCCCTACTTCCATCCCTTTATCACTGGCTCGTCATGGGAGACTTTTCTCCCAGGAGTCGGTGGTATCCACTTTCCATTTGATAAACATACTGCCGGGCGCCTTTCCAAGTGGTTTACCATTATCCGCTCAATCCCCTCAACGACCCCGTGAGACAGGTAACATGATCCCTGGCTTTCAGCTGGGGAAAGCAAGTCACAGGATGCTCCTTAACCTCCCAAGGTCAGGGGGCAGAGTCAGGATTTGGCCCCAGGAAGCTGTTTCCACTGCCGAGCCGTGGGGCCCTCTTCTGTGCAGTCACCTCTCCTGGAGCTTTCGGCTAATTATCTTCCAAATCACTGTGGGTCCTCTTTGTCTCTGGGAAATGTGTGTGACCGCTGGCATAGACTCTCCTTCCCATTCTTGGAATAGTCGCTCTCTTCAAACCTACTTGCTCGCTCCTAATTTCAAGTATCCTCCATTCTCTTCTTGTATCTCTATACATCATAGGGGACATGGAACGTCAGGGTGCTGGAGAGGGGCAGCTACACACACACACACACACACACACAGACAAAGCAAGACAGGGAGGGCTCTAGAGACCTGCAGGAAGCTCCCTTGCTGAGTTCGGGCTGAGTACTGACCTGCACAAGGATTGGTGAAATTCGGCGAGGCAGGGGAAATAACCACTGGGAATCGCTCAACCATATAGCTCTCAGATCTGAAGCCCAAAAAACCACGTTTCCATGGTGTTTAACTGGCCATGTGTCTGCAAAGCCCCTCACTTCCTGACCCCAGACCGTGAACACTGGGTGGTGGGTCTGGTGGCCTGCACGTCCCAGCACTTCTGAATCTGCTGTCTGCCACGTGACAAATGGCCTTGGAGATATGTTCCTTCTAAAAGAACGCACAAACGGTACTTTGGTCTTTGGTGCTTCCATTTCCTGGGGAGGGTTGGAATCAGCGGTATTGTCTGTGAAGTTGGGAGAGTTTTGGATTATTTGGGTTGCTTAGGTGAAGAGTCACTGGGCAGGTCACCTTCATAATGAGACCTTTTAATTTTTAGGAAATACGGGGCTGTGTGTAGTCTCAAGATTTTTGGGAAATCTGGATGCTTTTAACATTAGCAAGAGGAGAAAAGGCACACAATAAAATGAAAAAGAACACACTGCAACCCAGCATGTTCTGCAAATCCGATTCCTGAGAAGAAAGATGATGCTTTTGTGCAGAGTCAGGTGTCACCAAAAACACGTGTCAAGTTTTTAAAAAAAATCCTACAAAACAATCATGTCATGAAATAGAATGTTGGGGAACTGTCATAGATTAATGGAGACCAAAGAGGCATGACAAGAACATACAGCGGTGAAGGACATTTGGGGGATGATGGAAGAAGAGTGGGCCACGACTACATGGTAAGCATGGTGTGTTATCTAGGTCTTATCTTGGTAGGAAGGAGAGCATCTTTGTACTTAGGGGATGTATGTTGAAGTGTTTGGATATGAGTCACTGGTCATCAAAGAGCTCAGGGAGAAAATAGAGACAAAAATAAAGAAAAATATGAACAATTTGTAGGTCTTGAAAAAATTATATTCTGGTGTTCTTTGTACTATTCTTTCAACTTTTCTGTAGGTTTGAAACAGTTGAGTGCAAAGCCAGAAGAAGTCACGTGAATTTAATGAGCAAAGTTTACCCTATTACTTCTCAAAATAGAAGCAATGAAACGGTATGCAGACTTCCCCAAAGCACTTTATCTCACGCCTTTCTGACAGCATGTCCGTGGGAAAGGGGGCTGCGTGGAATCAGTACCGCTGCTTTATGGATGGGTTCCGGGCAGCGTGGCCGGGATTGTACTGCTCGTCAGAGGGGGAGACAGACTCTGCCCATTCTCCCCTTTCCCAGGGCTGTGTTGTTTCCACTGCTCCTCGGTGATGCTGAATATTAAGAGCCATCGGATTCTTTCAAAAGCATGGCCCTGTCCCATTACCTTGGCAATGCTTACAGGCTACTGAGATGAAAGTCCTCTTGGGACTGTTGGCAGCATTTACCACTTATTTTAAAAATTAATAACAAATACATTCTGTACTGTTTGCCTTATTTTCCAAGGTCTTTAAATTGCGTTTCTATCTCACTCCTCTCCTTAACGATTATACTTACGGAATATAGTAAGGTACCGGTATAATCACTATTGAGTGATGCGTGTTTCTACCCTCGCTGATTCCCACATCGGCCCCCTCACTCCTCCTTCCTAAGGATGATATGCTGACAGTCAGGCTGCACCACTGCAAACAGCTATGTGGGACTCCCTGGATTAAGCTCTGTTCAGATCTATTTAATCCTTACGACAGTGCTTGAAGGGGTGAACTCTTATCCTCTGCAGTTACAGGGGAAGAACCTGAGCCCACTGCTGCACAGCTAGCAAAGCTGGGTTTGAACCTAAGCATGGTGATCCCAGCTTTGTGCCCTTAACCACTGCACCATCCTGCCTCTAGGCACCGTCTTCATGCCAGCTGGATATTCTTGTTGTGGCGCCATCTTGAATTAATCTCAACTGGGGTCCTTACAAGGTTTGATTTGCTTCCCAGCACTGGCAATTTGTGTGACCTTTCCTGGGAAGTCTGATGGGCTTAGCTACTCAGCATTTCCTATTGTAAACACTCACCTGATGTTTCTCAGGGACCCAGAGAAATTGGCAAAGTAGCCCATGCCCCTCTGGAATCATTTCCATATATAGCCATATCCCCAAAGGCGGGGTGGCTCAGGCCTGCCTCCTCTCAGTGGGGATTCTTCCTTTTACTTATATCCCAAATCCATACCATGGTGCAGGCATCATCAAAACACCCTCCATAACCCAGTACCCACTGGAAGCCTAACATTGAAAGGAATAGCATGGAAGCATCACTCTTATATTCCATCACAATCTGACAAATTGGGTGAAGAGCACATTTTTGTTGTCCAACTTGCTGGAGCCATGTAATGGTCTCCACTTTGCCAAAAACTTTTAGTCCACCGGACAAAATTTTTCTTGACCTTTGGTTTTGTCTTCCCAATTAAGTTTAGATGGCCTGACCCTGCCATATAACTACCCTGCTTTAGACTGAGCATGTGTGGCTTGACATTGGGTTCCAAATTCTGCTCCTAACCCCTCCCCCCAAATTCTCTCTTCTGTGTTGGTCAAGACTCTGACGAACAGGCCAGAGATGGCGGGTTGTTGTGCCAGCCCATTTGGTCTGAGGCTCCCTGGGTCGCCTGAGCACATTCCGCTGGAAGGAGCCGACCTCGACTTGCTGTCGACGCCTGCTTATGTTACGAGGAGGTAGCTGTATTGGTCTGGACACTTTCTTTCTGTTCCAGGTGACCATCCCCTGACTGGCACCAGCAAATAAGGATTTACGGTCTCCCGTCCTGGGAGTCCCAGACTGGTGTTGATGTTATGTGCGATTGCATCCAGAAGTTGAAATTAATTATGGCTTGCTTCCTGCCTTGGTTCTGACTTCTTTGTGTTCTCAGACATGTTTTCACCATGTTGTGGTGAAGATTTCATCCATGTCTGCAAAGAGCTCTTCTTTGGGACAAGAGTGCAGCCCTGGATGAATCCCCAGTGCAGAGAGAACAGAGTACTCTTACTGGCAAGCTGACTCAAGAGCTCTTGACCCTGGGGGGAAGGGGTGGTGGCAAGAGTTTGAGACCCAAAGGAGAAAATGCTAAAGCCAATGAAATATAACAGATGCCCCTAGAGAAGTCCTCAATATGCTCCACAATTCCAAATAATTATGCCCATTTGAGGGTTCCATAAGTTATTAGGAATATACGGATAGAGTTATTACTCATTGTCAGACTCCACTCTGGAACTGTGTGAGTTATAACAGTATCATTCACCTTACTTTACCAAATCAATAACCCAGAGTATGGACCCCATCTTTAAGGGTTAGATTAGAAAGGATACTAATTACCAAGTGGCCCACATTTAGTATATCTTGAGTACAAAAGGTAAAAGTATGCATTGTGGCTTAGTTTGCTAGACTGCTATGACAAACAGCATACAGTGGTTTGACTTACACAACAGGAGTTTATTGGCAAACGATTTTGAGGCTAGAGGAAGTCCAAAATCAGGAAATCGGCAAGACTTCCTTTCTCTCCAAATTTGTAAGTTGTGTTGCTGGCTGCTGGCATCCTTGAGTTCCTTGGTGTGCATCTGCCTCCACGCTCGGTGATGCCCTCTCCTTTCTGTAATCTGGACTTAGTTGGCTACACCTTAACTTAAAGCAACATCTTCAAAAGGCCTCCCCCTTTTTACCATGGGTGCACAACCACAGGGCCAGGGGCTAAGATTAGGAGCATGTGTTTGTTGAGGTACATAATTCAACCTACCACACATTGCAAAAACCAAATTAGCATAAGCTCTTGTTGTGTTATATGTGCTAAAGGCATTTGATACCAATTTATCAATTATAGTAGTTACTGTACCTGAAAACAAATTCCAGTGGGTCATACACAGTTAGAATATCAGTTGTAAGCATCTTGTGGGTAGAAAAACCATTTCCCAGATAGTGAGGAGGCTAGGAGTCACACAGGGTGGAGACAATAAAAGATGGTCAATATTTTCTCTTTTCCATCTTAGGGAATTGAAGGCAGTATGCCAATTTGATTCTATAAAAGTCTGGGCATTCTCTTCCAAGCCGCCACTCATGGCTGCCAGGGCCCAAAGCTCAAAGCTTCCCACCAGACTAGGCTGTCTCTTCTCTTGGATCACCATTTCCTTTCCAAGTCACAATGTGATCTGGGAAAGATATGTTTCCTTGGAGAGAAACATCCTGTCTTTGCCCTAAAAGGACCCCACTGAAGTCAGGCTTACCAAATGAAATGAATACAGGTTTGGGATCTGACAAGTTTGAGTCAAACTATGACTCTGCCAGAGTAACTGCATCCTTGGTGGAGTTGCTCTCTCTTTGAGCTTCCTCACTCATAGGGAAGAAAATCATGCTAGGAATAAATGAAATAGTTAACTGGAAATGATTTGGAAGTCCTATAGCTCTTTACAAACAGTTAGGTGCTGTGCAGATGTTGTCCATATCTATGGATGCTTCGTTGTTGTTTTTCTTCTTCCTTCTGGATAGAAAAAGCACCCTCTCAATTATTGTAAGTCTCCATTTTAATCAAGATAAAGACCCCATGTGGAGTGTGATGGTTTTAAAACATGCTGCAAAGTTTTTGGACACCTCTCCTATCATAAGGTGCAGTATATGGCCCCTGCACTTGAACCTGGGTGGCTTGTAAATGTTTTGAACAACAGAGTATGGCAGAAGTTAAGGCTAGGTAAAAAAAGATTTCCTCCTTTTTTGCTGGAACACTTGCTCTTGGAGCAGTGAGCTGCCACCTAATAAGTTCAGCTACCCTGAAGCGTCCATGCTGAGAGGAAGCCCATGGTACATGTAGAGGCAAACTGGTTGACCATCCCAACTAGCCAAGCCTTTCAAGCATCCCAGCCTAAGCATCTAACAAGTGAATGAAGAAGCTTCCAGATGAGTCTGGTTCCCAGATGGAGGCCTCTTAACTTGTGGCTTAAGCTTCCTCACAGCATAGCGGATTTAGTGTCAAAGAACTTTCCAGCTGAGGTCCAGCCGCTGTGAAGTAGAGTCAAGCCATTGAGGTTGAGCCCTAATAACTCACAGAATTTATGAGCATAACAGGATGGTTGTTTTATACCAGTATTTTTGGAATGTTTGTTATTCAGCAATAGTTAACTGGGCAATGCAGATCTGGTGCAACAGGTATGAACTCTTGTCCATGGTCCCGCCCATGGGCAGGTGTCCCAGTGGGGCAGTGGAAGTTACAGCTGGGGGATAATTTTGGGTATATTCTGGGCATCAGTGCCTGTGCTGTTTGTGTCCTTATCCATATCTTGCTGCCAACATAGAGTCTTTGTTGAGTACTTCATCTTATGGGTAGATGTCTGCAGATTTATAATTCATAGATCCTTCAAGACTTGTTATAAGGCTATATTAATCAAAAGTGTGGCTGCAGCAGGAATAGGAAAAAGATCAATGGAATATGATGGCTGAGAAGCAGACCTCTCACATAGAGAAATGATATGTGACAGAGGAGGCATGGCAGACAAGTGGGGAAAAGAAAGACTAGTCAATGATTGATGGAGGAATACCTGTTTATCCATTTGGGGGGAAAAAACCCATTCTCTAGCTGCATTGAAGACTGAAATGTGAAAAGCAAAATATGAAATTTTGAGAAGAAAATATACAGGAGTTTATCTTTGTGGCCTCAGGGGAGGGAGGACAGATGTATTAGGCAAATCACAAAAAACACAAAATATTAGAAAAGGTGGATAATATCAACCGCTTTTAAATCACAGAACACTTCTGTTTATCAAAAGCTACCAATAACAAACAAAACATCAAGCTACTGACTGGGATAAGATATTTACAATAAATGTAATTAACAAAAGATTACAAGTAGACCAATGCATCAATTAAAAAAAGACAATTCAATGGAAAAATAGGCCAAGATATGAAAAGGTATTTACAGAAAAGGTAACACAAATAGCTAATAAATGTGAGAAGGTGCTCAGCCTCGCCAGCAATCTGGTAACTGCAAATGGTAGCCTCAATGCAAAACCACTTCACATGTATGTGTTTTGGAAACAAAAAACTCTGTCAATTCTAAGTATAAGTGAATATGTGGAACAGAAACCCTTACACGCTGATGGTGGATGTGGAAATTAGTGCAACCACATTGGGGAGCACTGTGTCAATATTTAGTAACATTGAAGATGCAATGTTCTGTGACTCAGTAATTTCACTTTTCTGTATTATATCAGGCAGGACCCATGTGGGACGTTGTGCAACAGAGCCCTGAGGTTCTGGAGCAAGGCCATGACTTTGTGGCAGAGAGCTACCTGTATTTGGGAAGCAGATCCTGGGATGCTTTTAGACACTGATAGCCTGACCATGGGCTATCAAGTGAACCTGCCCATCATGAGCTGGGGGTTGTCAGCTCCACCATGTCATAAATTTGGTCGGGAGCAGCAGCAATCCATGGTCAATTGACATGAAGCATTTGGTATTGGGCCTGAGCAGGTCCATGGACCAAGTAAGTTACATGGACAGGTGGCTCAGACCTCCATGTCACCAAAGCCTCTCCCTCATCCCACTCTTAAGAGCTCAAAGGAGGTTCCCCAGGCCAGCTTATAAAGGAGAAGAAAACTTGGATTTTGTTCATGGATAGGTTGATATGTTAGTCCAGACTTAAAATAGATGCTGCCATATTGCAGCTCCACTAAGGACACTGGGGAGCAGAAATCCCAGAGTGGGCAGAGCTGCAAGCATCTGGTCCTTCATTTTGCATGGAGGGAGAAGAGAGCTGAAATAAGGATGTATATGGACTCTTGGGCAGTGGCAAATAGGGTGGCTGGTTGCCAGGGCTCTGGAAGGAGCAAGATTGGAAGATCGGAGTCATGGTGTCTGGGCAAGAGGCATGTAGTTGGGTCCAATTAGAGTAGACACAAAGCATGCAAATCTTTCTGCCTCCAGTTAATATCCACCAGAAAACACCACTGCCGAAAAGGCCCTCAACAACCAGGTGGGGAGGGTGACTCATTCTGTGCGTGTCAGTGCTCGACCACCCCAGTGCTAGCACAGTGGACCCAGGAACAGAGGAGTTATGGTGGAGAGGATGGGACCAGACCTGGACCTAATAACAGGGGCCCCTTCTTACTAGGGTCTGCTGCCATTGATGGATGCCCAGCCTTTCAGGAGAAACGCTCCCTGCTGAACTTTCAGTACTCTGTTATCACTGGAGGACACCAGCAGCCCCTTGCTGGCAAGTTGATTATATCAGATTCTTTCTACCCTGGAGTGGGTATCAATTTTACTGTACTGGAATTGATACCTTCTTGGGATATGGGTTTATCTTCTTTACCTTCAAGGTCTCTGCCAGCACTACTATCTGAGGGCTTGAGGAAGCCTGATGTACTGACATGGGATGCCTCATTGCACCAGTTCAGACAAAGACCCAAAGGACCAAGCTGCAGTGAAGGAGAAGAGACAATCAGTGAATGGCCTAAAGGGTCAGCTCTGGTACAGCACCTATAGGGCTGGGGCACTGCCCTTCAGGAAGCAATATATTCAGCAAACCAAAGACAATGCATAGTGCTACCCCCTCGATAGCTAGAATACATGGGTCCTGAGGGAGTGGAGGGAGAGCTGGCTCCTCGCACCATCACGTCCAATGACCCACTTATAGAATGTCTGTTTTTTGATACTGCAACTTAATCTCTGTTGAATTAGAGGTCCCAGTTCCTAGCAGGGAAAACACTTCCACCAGTGGACACAGAAAAGATTCCAGATCACTTTGGGATTCTCAAACCAGTGGACTGGCAGACAAAGAAAGGGACTGCTATATTGACAATGGTGGGGTGTGGTGGACTTTGGTTTGTTCTCCACCCTCAAGTATCCCAAGGAAACAGGGAGGTGAAGGCTCGTTGGTATGATCTAAGAAGGAACAAGAGACCTGGGACAGCGTGTGCTTCCAGGCTCTGTCTCCATGACTTGCTCACTCCTCACAATGTATAAGACAGAAACTCGTGGATGAAAGGAGGGGGTTTGTCAGTGGAGACTTAGGCACATCATGCGTACATTTTTTGAAGTCCCCCCTAAACTCTGAGCTGGACTTTCACTTCCAGAAACATGACGGACCGGATATGTTGAAAATAATTCTCATTACAAAATAGTTGCAAATTCTTGGTAAAATAAACCAACAATTGTCCTTTTAAGTATGTGACTGCGCTTCCTGTAAAGTCAGGGAAATTCCAAGGGACTGAGAAATAAAGAAGCATGAAAAACTGGCATGACTGTCCTGGGAAGTCTGACATTTTCAGGAACTAGGAGACTTGGATTTAAGGATTTCATAGGAGACAGGAGACAATGCTTCAGGTCATCACCAGGTAAGGAGCTAAAACAAAAAAACCTCTGCATAAAGCCGAGAACTTGAACGGCTTCCCTCCCAGTGAAAGGCTTGACTAGACATATTCTGTATGTTGGAGATGGACGAAAGCATTGAAATAAATCTCACTCAATCTGGGAGCTAGGTGGGGGAAGGGCGATGCCTGAGATTTTGCGACCACATGTCGCTCTCACATGGGTAAAGTGTTTGGGTTTTAATTCTCACACTTTCCAGGACACTTTTCACTTTGACCAGTATCTTTAGAGTAACCCTCATATCTTCTTACTCTGGCTTTCTCCCCTCTGTCCATTATATGGGAAAATGTCTGCTCCATATTGGAAAATCTGCGTTGGATCTTCTCTCAGTTTCCAACTTTCGAATTTGTCTTTGTAATAAATTGAGCTTGCAATGACCTGGGGGCTTAAAAGACCAGTCTCAGCCCTTCTAAAGGGGGCCACAATGATCAATGTTGACCTTCTTTCTGGATATAATCCCATTATTCCTCACGGCTCTGTTTTCCTCAGGCGCTACGCAGGTCAACACCCGGATTTTTGTACCCACGTGGCTTTATACTTCCCCTAATCTGACACAAGATCCCACATCTATCAGACACCCAAACACTGTCCATGTGTCCGTGGCTGTCACTGTGTAGCCCCCATCACCATTCTCTTCCCAGATGGTTCCTATCACCTTTTTATCACCTTTTTGCTGTTACAGAAACCAGGCTGTCCTGGTTGATAGTGCTGTAGCCTATCAACTTCAGAAATAGCTGGGAAGGTTCTTTCTGCTTGTCCTCCTAGACTCTCTGCCAAGGACGAATAGGCAGGTGCCTCGAGGGGAAAAGCAGCAGAGTGTGTCAGCATCTCACTGCATTTCTCTTCTCACCAAGATTGCAGTGAGATTGGTGTTCTGGCTGCCGGGGTTTCTCTCTAGAGCCTTCAAAGAGCTGTTTTCTGCATTTCTCTGAGCTTTCCTACTTGTTCTCAGTTGAATAAGAGCAATTCCATCATAGTCAGAAGGGGAAATCTTAATAGGCATTTGAAAAGTAAACAAATGAAGTAGCTGTACATTTAAAAAAAACTCAGATCTCTAGAACAAGCTTTTGCATATTTTGATTTTAAAATCTGGTATGGGCCAAATGAATACACTTTAAAAAAAACTTGCAGGTGTACATCTTTTCCCCTCAGTAAAAGCTAACCCAAATTGGATAGTATCATCATTCTTTTTAAAAATCTTTTTTATTATGGAAAGTTTTAAAAATTTGCAAAACTAGTTAGGGCAGTGTAAGGAATCTGCATATACTCATTATTCAGCACTGGCAATTGTGAATTCCTGGCCAAGTTGGCTTTACCTGTGTCCTCATCTACTTCCTCCACTCTGATATCAGTGTTATTATATTTATCTGTGGTTTTCTTTCTGTGATGTCTTTTTTTCAACAAATCAATTTTTTGATACATGTTAATAAAGCACAAATCCATCCAAAGTGGTATGGTATTCGGTGTAATCACATATTTGTGCATTCATCATGTAATCATTTTTTGAGCACTTTCATTATTCCAATAATAACAAGCAACAAACAAAATTCATCACCTCTTGATGTCTCTATGCTTCCCCTGCCATACCTAGCTGCTATTCTTCTTCCTTCTCTCTAGTATATTTGTATTTATATTTTGTAAAAACAGTCTTATATATGCAAAATCACCCATATTCATGTTTTACATGAGGCTTTACTATCTTATGCAGTCCCATGTTACACTTTTTAGCTTTTGTTCTAGTAATACACATGACCTTATATTTTCCCTTTCAACAACTGTCATACCCAAATCAGAGCTCTGCTAGTTACAAACACCCTGATATGCTTTCACCATTTCTATTTATTTCCAAAGATTTACACAACCTTTATACCAATTCTGCACAGATTAACCCTTACCTTTCCATTCTCTACCCTCCTATTTTCTGGTGACCTATATTCTAATTATTAACTCTATGACTTTACACAATATATTTAGTTCATAATAGCATAATCATACAGTATTTGTCATTTTGTGTCTGGCTTGCTTTACTCAACATAATGTCCTCCAGGTTCATCCATGTTGTGCTATACTTCACAACTTCATTTCTTCTTATTGCTGCATAATATTCCATCATGTGTATACACCACAATTTGTTTATCCATTTATCATTCACCTGGGTTGTTTTCAACTTTTGGCAATGGTGAATAATGTGGCTATGAACATCGGTGTGCAGATGTCTGTTTGTGTCACTGCTCTCAGTTCTTCTGGGTATATACCCACTAGTGGTATTGCAGGGTCACGTGGCAAGTCTATATTCAGCTTCTTTAGGAACTGCCAAACAGTCCTCCACAGTGGCTGTACCATCCTGCATTCCCACCAACAGTGAAGAAGTGTTCCTGTCTCTCCACATCCTCTCCAACACTTGTAGTTCTCTGTCTTTTTCATAGTGGCCATTCTGATAGGTGTGAACTGATATCTCATTGTAGTTTTGATTTGCATTTCCCTAATCGCTAGTGATGGTGAACATTTTTTCATGTGTTTCTTTGCCATTTGTGTTTCTTCTTTGGACAACTGTCATTTCAAGTCTTCTGTCCATTTTTAAAAATTAACGTGTATTTATTTGACAACTTCACATTCATGAGTTTACGTTGTATACAGTCAGTAAATGAGAACAGTGAGGCCATTTTCATGAATACAAAGATACATGAAATCAAGGTGTTATGGATAATAATTTTATCACTCTGGTTTAACAGTACTGAGAAAACATACAACAGAAAGATAAATGATCCCAAATGGTAACTTTTAAAAAGGCTTTTCTTACAATCTTAGGGTATTCTCCTTTAAAAATGTCTCACAATCAGAACTACTAAATGACTGTTTTGAAGTCAAATCACCAACAGTCAACAGCTGTTTGGATACAATATGCAATGAAGTTTAAATTAAGAGTTAGCATTGTTTTGAATGCGATTTTATCATAACTCTTCTGCACAACTATTATACAACCCAGTGAGCACGCATTGAACAGACAATAGCATCAGGCAAACAGTGAGAACTCGATTTATTGAGGGTTTTCTATGCTCCAGACATCACGGTAAGGGCTTAAAAGGCACCACTGGGGAGCAGGTGCAGCTCGGTGGTTGAGTACCTGCTTCCCACACACGAGGTCCCAGGTTCAATCCCTGACACCGCCCCTGCCCCCAAAAGGCATTATGTCATTAGATCTTAGCAACAACCCTATACTATTATTTTTTGCATTTTTCCGATGAGAAGACTGATGTTTAGAGAAGCTAGTACCTCTGTTGCACACACAGAGCTAGCATCTATCCATCAGCTGTGTCAGAGCTTTGCCTGGCACTTAACGGGATGGTGTCATTTATGCTGAATTTTCACACCTTACAAGACAGGCCACACATAGGCTGATTTAAACACCCACGTGGTCCTGCAGCTTCCTGACTTAGGGAATAATTTTCAAAAGTGTGGACACGCATTCAGGCACTGAAAGAGAAACCTGTTCTCAGGTCTGCACAAAATGAGTTAATTTGGAAATAAAAGCGAACCTGTTGGTGACTGCAATTGCATGAAAATTCGCTTATAAACAGATTTGAGCCTACCTGCTATTTAGGGTGGGTTTAAAGAGTACGAAATACGTTTTATTTATTTATTTATTATTTCTTTGAGATGCATTTGAAAGATGGACCTGCTGAGGAATCTCTGTGAGCACGACCTGAAAACCACCGTCGCGGAGGGTTAATTAGCCTGAGCCGGGCTGTCCTGGGCTGTCACTTCCTGGCACTTGGGTATTGAGAAGACCATGTAATCCATTCGAGCTTCAGGCTTTCTTTCAAAAAGAGCAAATTCATACCACGTTAATGCTCTAGCTCACAGTTCTTAACCTATTTTGGTCCACGGACCCCTTTGCCAATCAGGTGAAAACTAAGTCCACGCTATACTGTGTATTGGTTAATAAATATATCACATCTACACCAACATGTCTCCACAAGAATAATGCTTTTTTGAACTTCAGTTCAAGCTCACGGACCCCCTGCTAAGAACCCCTGCTCCAGCTAGAACCTCTGGCACCATGTCAAATAACAGTGGGGAGTGTGCCATCCCTGTCTTGTTCCTGATCTCAGTGGGAAAGCTTCCAGTCTTTCAGTACTGTGCACAATCCTAGCTGTAGGTTTTTTCACACATGCACTTCACCATATTGAGCCGCTCCCTTCTATTCCTATCTTTTAGAGTGTTTTTATCAAGAAAGGGTGCTGTATTTTGTCAAATGCCTTTTCTGCATCAATCGAGAGGATCGTGTGATTTTTCTTCAATTTATCAATGCGGTTTATTACACTAATTGATTTTCTTGTGTTGAGCCACCTTTGTATACCTGGGATAAAACCCACTTGATTGTGGTGTATAATTCTTTTTTTTTTTTAATTTTTAACGTAAAAAAAATTTTTTTTGAACAATTTATTGAAGTATATCATTCATACATGAACATACATAAACTAGAAGTGTTCGGTAAACATCATGAACTTACAAAACAAGCATGCATAACCTCATACAGGGCTCCCACACATCACCCCCACAAACACCCTGCATTGCCGTGAAACATTTGTTAACAAATCATGAAAGAGCATCGTCAAAATAGTACTACTAACTATAGTCCGTATCTTCCTCCCTTATACTTTTTTAAAAATTTATTTATTTATTATCCATTTTTACCACCCCTTCCCCCCCATTTTTGCTGTTTTTGTGTCCTTTCGCCGGACGATTCTCTGTGTCTGTTTCCTTCCCCCTCTTCTCATCCTTCTCCTCCTGTCTTCACCAGGATTGGATCCTCGGAACCTCCGATGTGGAAGAGAGGCGTCCTACCGCCTGCGCCACCTCAGTTCCTGTTTTTTTGATGCGTCTCGTCTTGGCTCTCCCTTGTGTCACTCTCCTGTTACGTCATCATCTTGCTGGGTGGCTTGGCGGAGTCCAGCAGTGCACCCGTGCATGGGGCCTGGGGGGCGGGCTCACCTGCTCGCGGGGCCTGATGGCACACCCGCGCGTGGGGCCTGGCGGCCTGCATGCCTTCTATATTTTTCTTTTTTTTAAATTTTTACCAGGAGGTCCTGGGGAATCTAACCCAGGTCCCTCCATATGGGAGACGGACATCCAACTATTTGAGCCACATCCGTCCCCCTGCTATATCTCTTAAGGCTGACCAAAGATACCCGAAGTTACAGTCTTTTCCCATACAGGATGGTCATATAATAAATCAGTCTTAGTTTATCACCAGTATCCTAAAAACCAGACCTAGAGAGAAAAACTAGGTCTGGGGACACGTGCATGGTTTCTAATATAGCGAATGTTTAGCCTACCCTGATTATCACAAAATCAGGACAGTGAGAATATTCACATAGAACAATGTTTTTAAATGCATAAAATAAAATTACAAAGGAAATCAGTTACATATGTTGAAATACAGGTACTAAAAAATATGATATAATACTATACATATGTGCTTCTTTCTTAACATATTAAATAATAATCCAATACATCAAAAACAGAGGAAAGTTAAAGTTAAGTTTTATTGTTTAAAGACATGTCGATGTGCAGACTGCTGTTATTTATCTTGAATAAGAAGATTAAACTGTGGTGTAGTATTTGACAAGGCAACACGCACTCATGTTGGACATCTAATCAAGTTGATTTTTTTTCAATCCAAGCTCAGGGATCCCTTGAAATCTTTCCACTGACAACCTGGGGGTCCTTGGACCCCTGGCTAAGAACTCCTGGTCTAGAAAAACACTTTCTGGGAGGCTTTTGAGAAAGATGTGAGGTCAAGATATCGCCTGATAAAGCTTCTGCTTTAGAGTCAAAGTTATCTCTTTTCAATTTGCCTGGAATCATCTTTCTTTTTTAGGATCTTGCTGAAGACAACACACAGCAGCAAATGTACTAATTTTCTGAAAATTTCTAACCAGTTTCATGAGTGTAACTGGTTCAATCAACATGTCGTTTGCATCCAAGGTACTGCAGGTGACAGTTTAATCATGTTTTGTTATAGCATAACAAGGGCCACCAGATTTCCAGCTTGCAAGTAACCAAGCTGGAAACGCATAATGGAAATAAGACCTAGATCAGGGGGCAGGCAGGGGATCACAAGTGTATGGATGCAGCATTTATGACAGACAGACACATAGGACATGTGGGACAAAAGGGCAAAGAAACAGCTCTCTGTGGTGATGGCAGCCAGCAAGCTCAAATTGCACGGGAGAACAGTTGCAATTGTGTCGAACATGTCCATAGCATTCCATGGAAATGAATGTAAACAAGAAGGAAGGCTGGATGAATTAGGCCCAGGCAAAATTAAGTTTGTGGATAGAGAAAGAATTTTCTTAGATGTCACATCCCAGAGGTCAAAGCATATTTTCATTCCCTAGCCACCTAGGCAGGTCAGCAACTGCAGTGAGGGGAAATGACCGTGGCAAGTTCTGGTTCTTCAGCAGTCGTCTCAGAGTGGACCTTTCTCTCCACTGCAGAACTGGAAACTGGCCCCGTGATGGGAGAATCTGAGTTCAGAAAACTTGTGAGCCTAAAGATGTGTGGAATGTGGCATGGAAATTAGCCAGATTCCTTGGATGTGAGAACTTTCACTCCTTCAGACTCAAAGCCAATAATATCCCTAAGACTGGGGAGACTTTGGGGAAGGCAAGAGCTTGTCAATAGCTCTACACTCGGTAGCACCTTTGTCATACTTGGGCAGGACTGCTGGTGCCTCATAAATATCTCCTTCTCATTGCCAGGGGTGCTTTCTAGGCTGGACAACTAGATGTCAGTAGTCCTTCTTACTATTCTGTGTAAGGAGGTCATTCGCAAGGGCAATTTCAGTAACATGGTGGGGGCAAAATCAAGACTGGAGTGGGTTTAGAAGGCTGGGAGGAGAGGAATTGGAGATAGCAAGATCAGATAACCCTCTTTTTGCTACAAATGGAGTGAAGGTGTGGAGTGGCTGCTGGTAGGATAAGGGGGGACTAGAGAAGGTGTTTAAGATAGGAGGAGTTTAACATATCTTTAGGCTTATGTTAATGACCCCAAAAGGTAGAAATTTGGTTATGAGATAAAGGTGAGAATTCGAGGGCTTTGTCCTTAAGTTGGTGACTAGAGATGGGATATATTACATATCTAGAGAGAATGACTTTAGATAGGAGCACAAATAGCTGGTTGTTGGTGGCAGGGGGGGAAGCAGAGCAGTGGGTGTTCATGCTGCAGGTAAGTGGATGTCACTGCAGGATCTCAGGGAGTTCTCTTCTGATTCTCAGTATTCTTGGGGGAAGAGGAAGCAGGATCAGCAGAGGGGATGAGGAAGGAAGTGCTGGAGGTTTGTGGGGAGAGGAGCTGGTGTGTTGATCACTCGGGCGAGTGGGCGGGTGACGACACCCAGGGTTCTGACTTGTGCAGTTGGGTAGGCATCTGTGATTTTTATCAAACTAGCGGACCTGTGAGGAAGGAAGGTGTGTGCTTCAGGCTTGAAGATGAATTCCGTGTGGGCTATGTTGAGGGATTTTGTCCCTTCTCGTTTGTCAGTTTCTGGAGAGTTTTGGCTGTCATGACCAGGGGAGATGCAACTGGCATCTAGTTGATAGAGGCCAGGGGTGCCGTTCAGCATCCTACAATGTGCAGGACAGTCCCCCACCATAAAGAATGATCTGGCTCCAAACGTCCATAGTGCCGAGGTGGAGGGACCCTGCTCTAGAGGAAGAGGCTCAGGTCACAGCTGGAGAGATGAGGGCTACTGCTCAATAGAGACACCTGTAATTATAAATGCAGATCTTATTAGCACACAGGCATTGATTTAAGGCAGGGGGTGGACGCCCTCACTCAAGTAAACTGTGTCTCTGAGAGAAGAGAAAGCAGAGGCTACACTTAGCAGCAGCAGTGTTTAAAGAAAGGCCCCAAAGGAATATGAATGTGAATCCGAGAAGATCACAGAGGTACAGGGGAAACCAGGAGAATGGGATGTTCTCAAAGACAAGGAAAGAAAACTTTTCTAGGAAGTCTGCCATGGAAAATGAGGGCAAGAGATGAAGCAACACAAAAGATGCAAAGCATCCGCTGACTCTGTACAGAGCAGTTTTAGGGGAGCGGTGGGGCTGTGGGTACAGTTGAAACGTGTGGAGGACTCAGTGGTAGAGGAGGGTCTCCAGCATGCAGAGTAAAGGGCTGCGGGCAACGCTGTTTATGGCTGGACTTCATGGTTTGCCTAAGGCAGGCTGTGCCAGGCAGGGGTTCCAGACATTTAAGCCTGTGATCAAGAGGATGGTGGAAACGTGGACCCCGCGAGACGAGCTCTTCTACTGTGTGGGAGGAACAGTATCAACCTTTTTTTTTTTGTTATTCTTCCAAAAATCTGTAATGTTGGATTTAATTGGTCTATTTAGATAATGCTCACTCCCTTCATTTGCCCCAATTTCCCCCCCAAATAAGCTTTTCTCACTATGTGTCACCCATGAGTCACCAGAGGGGGCATCTTGGAAAGGGCGCGGCTCCACTTTTTCTGAAGATGGTGCATGTGAGGCTCATTTGTCTGGTCCTTCCACAGCCCCTAAGCCAGGTAGGTCTGCTTGTGGCTTGCCAGGGACCCCAGGTTCTTCCCTTGGGTAACTGTCAATGACGAGTAGCTGCTCATCAGACACTCCAGCAGGCATCGTGGCCATTGAGTCCTGGGTATTTTACTCGTCTCTGCTGAACCCACGATCCTATCCTGATGACCCCAAAGAGTCTCAGCTCCATAAACCCCCTTGGTGTGGCCTCAGGAGACTATCAGTAAAAGGCCTGGATTGACCTAAAGTCTCATAAAGTATGTCCCTACTAGGGACACTGCCTGTTAAGGATGTGCTCAGCTCTCTAGAGCTGGATTCAGCTACAGTTTTTGAAATTTAAAGGTTTCACACCACACCCCTTTGCCTGAGGAAATACTATCTTATATTTCCTGGAAAACTGTAAACGGGTAGAAAAGCATGATTTCACAGTGTAATCCTTTTAATAGTTTAAAAAATTTGTTTTCAAAATATAAGAGGAGTGGACGTAGCTCATTGGTTGATTGCCTCCCACGAACGAGGTCCCAGGTTCAATTCCTGGTACACCCTAAAAAAGCAAAGCAGAACAAAACAACAACAAAACAAAACAATGGGACTAGTGGAAAGTCAGAGAATTTCAAACAAGCAGCTGACCTCGGTCACTGAACAACTCATACCCTAAATCAACATGGTACAAGACACAGTCTCTTCCTTGGCTTGAGGAGCAAGTTCTAGGTCCTGGGGGAAAAGGAGGATCCAGAGTGAAAGATATGGCCAAAGCCCAAGGGTCCCGATGTCACAGGGCTGCAGTAGACCCTCTTCAGAGGAATCTGTTTTGGTTTCTACTTGCCGAAGGGAGACACAGTGGTCTAAACTGCAGGGAAGGGAGTTAACGGAGCAAAAAGACTGAGGCCAGAGCAGAGCTCTAATTCTACTTAGCAGGACAGAACGAGTTCTTTCTGAAAGAGGAGAAGGCTTCTTGGGGGGCTGTCCTTAAAATGCTGTGCTGTCCTCTGACTGGATGCCTGCCTCAGGAAGCACAGGCGGACAAGGCCTGAAGAGTGTCACCAAGAGGCCTTCGTGTCTCCTGCTTTCCTCCCTGAGGTGGCACAGCACAAGGGGGGACAAAATGTGTCAACGTTTTGTTCTTCTCTGATTCTTCTTTGAGCTTTCCCTGAAAGCAGTCAGGAAACCCTCAGAGCCACTAGAGAAGGGCCCTTTAACCACAGAATTCTGTGTTATGAGGAAGCACAGAAACAAGCAGCAGATTCCAGCTAAAAGGAATCCACGGAAGGGACCTGGCACATTTTATTCTTTCTGAATCTGAGAAATCCATGAACAAAAGTCCACCATGAAATGATTACCCCTTGGCCTTACTGAGACTTGAGCTTGTCAATGTTATGCCTCTCCCTGTTCCAATAAACACAAACTGTTGATATTTGCTTTAGGATTGCTTAGGAGATAATAGACATCTAAATCTCGGCCTTCCAATTCATGAAAATGGTGTATTCCTCCATTTATTTACCTTTTCTCTCAGCATTATTTTGTAATTTTCAGTATGAAGTCCTCCACAGGTTTTAATAGATTTGTTCCTAAGTATTTTATTATTTTTAATTTATTCGGTATAGTAAATAATCTTTTTAAAATTTCATTTTCCAGTTATTTACTGAGAGTATCCAGGGACCTGCTAAATTCACATTACTGTTAACTGATTATTCATAGGTTTTATTTTGGATTTCTATATACCATCAGATGATCTGTAAATGATGACGATTTTACCTCTTCTTTTCCAATCCTTACATCTTTGATTTCTTTTTCTTGCCTAATGCACTTTCTAGCATCTCCAGCACAATACTGAATGCCAGCAGTGGTAATGTCTTAACCCTCTGGGGGTCTTTTCCTTGTTATTTACAACCCCAGGCCGCCTCTGAAGTCAGCATTGGGAGGGTGGCCCTTTGGGGCTGTACACATTTCAACTCTGGGGTTGCTTTAGGGGTTAAGGGTCAGATTGTGCTTTCTTTGGCAATGTGTCTTGTTAATAAATTCAGGGGGACAGGTGGTTTTTGTTTTTTTTTGAGGTACCAGGGCCGGGGATTGAACCCAGACCTTGTATGTGGGAAGCTGGTGTTCAACCACTGAACCCCGTCAGCTCCCCTGAGTTAGCCTTTTCATTTGTTTGCTTGTTGCTTTTCTTTTGCTTTGTTTTTCCGAGGCACCTGAGACTCAACATGGGACCTCCCATGTGGGAAGCAGGCGCTCAACTGCTAGAGCCACATCTGGCCCCAAAGTATTTTTGATAAAGTGTGATGTTGGCTATAGTTTTTTTTTTTTTTTTTTTGTAGATACCCTGTATTGGATTAAGAAAGTTCCCTTTAATTCATAATTTGTTGAGTTTTTTTTTTTAAATTACCAATTGGCATTGAGTTTTATCAAATGCTTTTTCTGTATCTTTTGAGATGATGATATGATTTTTTTATGCTGTTAATCTGATGAATTATTTTGATTTTTTAACCACTTAATTGAGATATAATTCACATAGCAGACATTTCATCCATTTAAAGTTTATAAGTCAATAGATTTTAGTGCATCCACAGAGTTGTGCAGCTATCACCCTACAATAAATTTTGGCACATTTTTGTCATGTCAAAAAGAAATCCCATACTCTTTAGCTATTACTCACCAAAGCCGCCCTCATGTCGTATAAATGGAATCATAGAGTAGGTGGTCATTTGTGACTGGCTTCTTTCATGTTGTATAATGTCTTCAAGATTCATCTGTATTGTAGCATTTATCAATACTTCTTTCCTTTTATATGGCTGAATAATAGTTTATTGTGTGGATATACTGCCTCCTGTTCATCCGTTCATCAGTTGATTTGGATTCTTTCCACCTTTTGGCAATTATGAATAATGCTACTATGAACATCCGTGTACAAGTTTTTGTGTGGATGGAGGTTTTCATTTCTCTCAGGTAGATATCTAGGAGTGGAATTGCTCAGTCAAATGCGAAGTCCGTGTTTAACTTTTGAAGAACTGCCATACTTCAAAATCAGGAAGTTAACGTTGGTATATTGTCACTAACCAATGGGTATATCCCATTAAAGTTGTGCCAAAGGTTCCAGGGATGTCCTTTATATCAAAAGGATTTAGCTCAGACCCAGGTGTCACCTTGAATTATCACGTCTCTTTAGTCTCCTTTACTCTGGAGCTGTTTCTCAGTGTTTCCTCAGCATTTGTGACATTGGCACTTTTGAAGATCATGGGAGAGTTATCTTTGAAATGCTCTTTAAGTCCTGTTTATCTGATGCTTCTTTCTGATTAGGTTTGGGCTTCCATCATCAGCAGGCCTCTCACAGCAGTGATGCTGTGTTTTCTCTGCATCATGTCAAGTGTCACAGTTTTGGTTTGTCCCATTTCTGATGGTGTTTACTTTTATCACTTGATTAAGGTGGCATCTGCCAGGCTTCTCCGTGCAGCGATAAGCTTCTGTCCTTAGTTGTCTATGAATACTTTTTGGAAGGTCTTTTGAGGCTATATAAGTATCTTGTTTCTCATTAAACTTTCCATTTACCCATTCATTTATCTATACCAGCATGCACTCATGTTTTTCTGTTTTATTCAGTGGGGTATAATCTGTTACTGTGATTATTCATTATAAAGTGTTCCTGATTTGGTCATTGAGAGCCCCTTCAATTTAGTTCCTGTGTCCATTTGATATATCCTCAATATTTTTTAAAAAGTGTTTTACTTTTTGGCACAACTAGATGTTCAGCCTCACCTTGTATTTTCCCTGCTTTGTTTCCAGCATCATCCATTTTTTTGAGGAGCATCGTTTCTCTTAGTGGAGGCTGGTGTTTAGAAGCCAACACCTGGGTGCTGGGTGTGCTTACAGTTGCTGGGCCTTTGCTGCTCCCAGAACTTCTCAGTAGAACACACACATGCACACACAGACGCTCTCTCACCTTTCTGACATTTATATTCTCTCTCTCCATCTACCTATTTATGAGTTACACTGATATTAATAATTCCAGCCCAACAAAATACAGCTCATTCAAGTTTTGTCCCTTTCCATAATTCCCTTCTCCAACAGTGAGAAACCTGGCTTCCATCATTCTCTCTCTCTCTCTATATATATCTCAGTGCCCTCCTTTGTGTGACTGTCCTCCTTACCAGTTGTGGATGCTGACACCTTGCACCAGGCCTGCCCCACTCCATGTGCATGTGGATGTCCTCCTATCCCCCTGGGCTCTGATCTCTAAGCCAGACCACCACTTGGGTAAATACCCCGCTCACACCCCTTGGGCCCTCATCTCCACACTAGGTTGCCCTGCTCACCCTGTTCTAGGATGGACATCTCTGTCTCTCATGGAACATGTCATGCCACCCCCCACTTGACCCACATACCATAGGGTTGCCCTCTTCAAGGGGAAGAGTGACCCATAGGACTTGCAAGTCAGACTGGAGCAGATGGAAGTGAGGAAACGTCCCCAAAGATTTTATGGGTGGGATCTCTGTTGATGTTTGTATATCTTCCTCAACTCCCCCCCAAATCATACCCCTCCCACCAACATAACAGTGTACACCTCACATTAAGATAGAGGGTCAGTTGAGGAGGCTTTCTCCACCTCAACATTTCTTCATGAAAAATTCCAAACATTTAGAAAAATGGAAAGAATCACACAGAGAATGCTTATCACCCACTCCTAAGATTTTGCAATTAGCATTTTCTGTGTTGCCTTTATCACATATCTGTCCATCTACCCACTTTCCTTTCCACTTGTCAAACCATCTTATTTTATTGATATCGTTCATAGTTGCACACGTCCGCACACTTCTTTCAGTGTACCGTCAACTGGAGTTCAATATTTATTTCAGCATTTTGTAGTTTTTCTTAGACAAAATTTACATACAGTAAATTTATTTACAGTGAACCACTCCAGAAAATTCCCTAATAACCCTTGCCAGTGTTCTGATTTTTAAAATCATAGATTAGTTTTGCCTATTGGAAAATGCCATTTAAACGGAACCATGTGGTATGTGCTGTTTTGGTGTACGATTTTATGCGTTCTGACAAAATACATAATCATGTAACCATCACAACAATCGAAACACAGAATAGTTTCATCATACCCCCAAATTCCCTCATGCTACCCGTTTGTAGTCAACTCCCCCTCTCCCCTAAGCCCTGGCAACCATGATGGTGATTTGACATAGTGGTTGAGCTTGTGGGACTTACAGCCAGACTTACTAGCTGTGTGACCTCAGGAATATGGATTCACCTTTCTGTGTCTCAGATTACCTATCTATAAAGTAAGGATAGGAAGTGCTCTAAGGGTTGTCATAAGGACCAAATGAATTAATATATGTAAAGGGCTAGATACAAATACAAACTCAATTAGTGATATTCATGTTGTTATTGAAACTATTATGACTCTACATATAAAGCTGCATGAACATGGGTGCTCTTGGCATGTGAGGTTCCAAGGGGACTATGTAACCACTACCTAACAAGAGTGTGTCCATGGGGGTGTGGTAGAGAGTGACATCAGTGGAGTTATCACACCACAAAGAGGATGTGATACAGAGCCTTAGAACCAAAAGTGGGTACCTATGAACTAGCAGAATAGAAAATGAAGTGAAGCGATTGCCTGGCATAAAGGCTCTCAACTAACTGAAAAAGGACAGCACAAATGGACTCTTCGATAAGGAAGCATGGCCTTAGAATGAGTTTTTCATGATGATAAATTTTGAGTGGGATATATGTCTTGCCCATTTACTTGGCTTGTCAAAGCAGTTTGACTTGATATTATTTAATCAACTGGTGGAACGCCTTCCTTTTTTCTGGGTGTTTAGAAAGTGGGATTGTGGAGGCAACTGTAGTATGAAAAGATAAATAGCAGACATACCAAAAGTGGTGAGGCCAGAAAACAATTCCACACGGAGGAGTCCCAAGAGTTCATGTTTCACTGATCAGGCAGTCAGCTCCACTGTGTCTTTGTGGGAGGTCTCCTTTCCTACCTTCACCTCTGTCTCATCCCCGAGAGCCCTCTGGAGGACCACCTTGAGAGACTCCCGCTTCCCCTGCTGTCTGAAGTTCCCAACAAAAAAATAAATTAGGGGGTTGATGCTGCTGTTCATACAAGACAGAATGTCAATGAGATAGTAGGGAGGGTTCAAGGCTTGGAGTCCACTCAACCAGTATAAAAGTAGCCAGTACATTCCAAAGGGAAGGCCACAGAGAAGGAACACGAGGACAGTGAGCAGGATAACGATGTACATCTTTGTGGGGTGATGTCGCTGTGACAAACACTGCACCCTGATGACCAGAGTCAAGCTGGACACACACATCACATGAAACAAAAGGAGAATCAACACAGCACTGATGATGGTGAAACTGTAGCACATCTGCTTACTGTAATCTCTAAACAGAAATCCGCAGCTCTCTCCTGTCAGAGTGCACACCAATAAGGACTTGATCCAAAGCAGGGTGCACACCACAGTGGACAGGTGCTTGGGACGGCCACTCCGGTACCAGCACGGGAAGAGCACGGACAGGGAGCGCTCAGTGCTGATGGCGGCCAGGAGGCTCATGCCCATGGTGTACGAGGAAAAGGCTATTGGGGCAACCAGTTTTGCTACGGGAAAGGTGGAATAGAAGTGCCATTCGACCTTAAAGTGAAGCGTTGTCAAGGAGATGTCGTAAGAATTTGTTGAAATGTCAACCATGACAAAGAAGAGCTGACAGAGCAGGAAGGTGAAATCTGCTCCTGCCAAGTTGAGGATGTAAACGGAGAAAGCATTCCTCTTGATGCGGAAGCCAAGGAGCCAGAGGACAATCCCGTTCCAGAGCAAACCCAGGAGACTGATGACGACGGTGATGGGGAACGTGATCATGGCCAGCGTCCTGCTGCTGGTGGAGTTCCCGGGGCTGAGTGTGGGCCCTGTGGTCATTCCTTCTAATCCAGTGTTGTTGGCTAGTGGCCAGAGAGGTGGAGAGGGACAGGAGGCCATGCTGACTGGACTCCAGCTCAGGGAGCCGCAGCTGGATTCTGCTGTCTGGAACTCACCTGTGAACTGAAAGACATAGAGATAGATGCACCAGGATGTCCTTGGGGACAACGATGAGTTTCACCGTTACCTTCTCACTCCACAGTTCCTAAATAGCTAAACACTTTGGTAGACACATTTTATGGGACTATCCACTTGAAGAACTTATGAATGTCATGAGCACTTGACTTACTTATTTACCTTTTCATGTGTGGTTTTCCTGACATTTTCCATTTGGCATGGTCTGAATCTTGCCCAATTTCCACTTCCTTCCTGGCTGTACCTTCTCCAAGCTGGGCACCTCACTGCCTTTTCTTATTCACCCTAACTACAGCCCTCAGCCTTTCCTTCTCTCTCCTAATTCCTCTTTTACTCACACTGTTCCCTCCCTCTGACCAGAGTTTAGGCCCACCGTGGGCAGTCCATAAGCTCCACCTCCTCTCAGTCATTTTTGGGCCCGTTGCACATGAGCATAAAAATATTTCCCCCAAATTAAGTTAGGTCTTATTGAGAGAAACGAGTATGATTAAGACACACTGATGTTGATGTAGAACTGCTTATTACGGTTCTCCCTATATTAAATGTTTCTATTTAACACCCCTTTTTCCTTTCACGTTTCCTCCATCACTGAATATCCTGCTGCGAAGTGTAGTCCTCCCTTCCACATGTAGCTCATTTCCTATCTCCTCCATGAAGCTCTTCTTCCCTTACCATCTCAGCAATTCTGTCCTTACTTGAGGGCTTGGTCTTGAAAGTGAGCAGAAGACCCTCAGGAAACTGCTCCCAAGAGAATGTCTCTGCCCTGCTTTTTAAAACAAATGGGGGAGAATCTGGTAGAAACTGTGATCTAAGCAGAGGTTCCTGGAGCCCTTCATGGCCTGTTTTGACTGTTCTGGAGCCAGTGACGTTTGGAACCTATACCTGGGACACATGTCTCAACTCACTCTCCTACCCTTTGGAAAGCTTGTTCTGGGAGCACAGTCAATCCTGTGCACTGTAGTAAATTTAGTCCTTAACCAGTGCCCAGCATGTACTGAATACTGCCAATTTTTTCTAGTGAGTGAACCTTTTTTTTTTAAATTAAAGAAGTTGTGCATTTACAGAACAATAATGCACAAAATACAGGATTCCCATATACCACCCTATTATTAACACCTTGCATTGGTGTGGTATGTTTGTTACAGTGGATGAAATCATATTTTTATCATTGTACTATTAACTATAGTTTGTGGTTTCTTTCAGGGTTCTCTGTGCAGTTCCATGGATTTTTTTAAAAACGTAATTCTAGTACCATATGTATAACCTAAAATTTCCTCTTTTAACCACATTCAAAAATATAATTCAGTCGAGTGAATGAGTCTTGCACCATTTCTCCCTTGGTCTCTGTGTGGTCACTGTCATCTGGATAAATCACTGTCTCAGCTCCAAGAACGGTGGAGGCCATGTCACTTCTCCTTGGCAGCCAGCTCTGCCTGAGAGTCCTTCTGGGAGGAGCCAGCAGCCACTCCTCGGAAGCCCTGCCCCATCCACGGGGCTTCCCCAGAGACTGGTTTTAATGCTTTTCCTCTTTCAGGGGTGGCCAGGGACTGGTCTTTCCTGATGTGACCATCAGTCCAATTAGCTTCCCTCAGGCAGACCACCTGAGGGTGAGGAACCCTCCAGAGCCTGTGCACACACATGTTCAGACCACCAGGTCTCAACATTCCAAGCTGGTGTCTCTATATCTCCAGTGGAACATTCTGGAACATATCAGACTCAACACAACCAGAACTGGACTTGTGGTCTGTCCCATCTATTTCTCTGCCGGTATCCCATGTCTAAGTCAGTGTGCCGTCACCTGCTCAATCGGAAATCCCAGAGTGATCTCCATCTCTACTCTTTCTCTTATTCCCCAAGTTCAAATAGTCAGCAGATCCTTCTGAATACACAGTGGTGGAAAGTGCATCTTTTTTGCAGTATGACCTAAGGAAAGTTCTCATTTGTAAAGTGATTGTGTGGCCTTCACAGGGTGCATTATGGAATAATGTTTGAAGGTTTCGCATGGTCCTTCTTGCACAGTGAGAGATGGTCAGATGTCCGAGGTTATTTTTCACTGCCTTGTCAGTCCTAGTTTAGGGTCTCATTTCCTCCTTTCTTATTGTTTGACATTCTCTTATCTTCTCTGGCTCCCAGAACCCCTTCCACTATCCTTTTCATCCTCCTTAGCAGCACAGCTTCCTCTTGGAGACTCCAACCTTCTCAAATTCATAGGTTTGGCATTTTATGAAGTCTTCACCATTTGGCCGTAGGCTACCTTTCTGCTCCTCTTGGGAGAGGCTGATGGTCTAATTTGTACTACAGCTTGTCTTTACCCAAACATACCCTGAATTTCCACACGACCATGCTTTGTTTTTGCTTTCCCTCTTTTTATGCACTCTCCCCTTTATTCTAAGAGACTGTAACTGTCCCCCATGTCCTTGCTTCAATGACACCTCTTCAGCAAAGCCAGCCCCGCTCTCCCTTCTCCACCAGAAGCAATTCCTCCATCCACTTCCTACATACATTAGAACTTACCACGCTGTGATAGCATTATTACCAGATGCTTCTTTCTCCACTGCGACTAGGTTAGCCCTGTAGGGCAGAGGTTTTGATTTGGGCTTGAGCCTCTACTACGAGGCTCACGTTCATTGATCTTCATGACTTCCTAATGAATGACTCTGGAGCAGAAATGATTTTCTAGGAACTACTCAATAATCAATGTTCCGGTTTATGTCCATTTACCACTATTGTTTGTCCCCTCTGCACTGGGATGGGTGCCTCATATTTTGTCTTCTCTGGATGTTCTAGCTCATTTGAGACCATCCTGGACCCCGCAGTGCCTGAAGGCTGAGGCTTTTCCTGGGTCCCACCACACAGGGTGTCTGAAAGCAGGGTTGTTGAAGGAGGCCCTTGTCGCTCTCTGCCTCAGCTTCCCTGTTTACATCCAGCGCCCCCCCCCCCAGTCACGACAAGCAGCACCTGCTGCAGCCTCCATCTCACCCTGCACAGACCTTCGCCACCCTCATTTACCTCGACACGCATGTGACTCTAAGTCAGCAAGGAGGTGACTGGAGGCCCTGGGGCCCCTGGTCTGAAATGGTGCCGCCAGTGTCCACGTGTCCACCTGACAGCCAGAGCTGCCCTTGGCCAGAGGAGTTGCAGGGCAGGCCTGGGGCGGGAGGAATGCTAGGGGAGGTGAACAGAGAGTTTTGACTTGAGAAGTTTGGTTGACAAGAGTATAGACAGAGTAGATTATGGGTCACAAGGAGAATTAAAAACATTCACGACAGGACAGGCTCAAGCATATTCCCATATCACTGAAAATGAATCCGTAGACAAGGAAAGTGCACAGTATTAGCAGATGGCTGGGGGCAAACAAATGCAAGCACCCCCTCTCCCTCAGGGGTTTCCTACAGCCTGAGTGTAGCTGCTGTAGACACCCTGCACATCTCGTGAAGACCACCCTGCAGATTCCTCTCTTACCTTCCTCTGATCCCCTTCCGAGAAGCAGGGGCCCGTTTGCTTGAGAGGTCGGAACTGCCCCTGAAAGAAACAGCTCTGCCTTCTGTCCGGGAAGTGGCAGATGGAGGCCACGGGGCGGCCGGTGGGACGTGGGCCAACGCTATCAAGTAGATAGGGCCATGTGCTTCCTGTGCAGGGCCCCAGCTCATCAGACCTCCGGGGCTGGCAGGGAGCCCCTCAGGGCCTTATCTGGGCATCTCTTGTGGCCCCTGCCTGGCTCCTCCTCTCTCGCCCCCACGACCGTAGGCAGATCTTTGTGGTTGGCTGGCTTTTCAGCACTAGCCAGGGTGCCCCCGTGCCTCTGTACCCAGGAGATGTCACTCAGCGAGCTGCAGTGGACTGCCTGGAACCTTCCTCCTCCTGCGAGTTCTCTCCACCAGTTATCTGAGCGCCTTCGAGTAGCACCTTCTCAGGGGAACAGAGAGTACCCAGCACAGAGGCCCTTCCTCAAGGCCCGTGTGTGCATGCACGTGTGCCTCTGTGTGTCTCCGGTGTGGTTTGTCTCAGTGTAGCTGGGTCTGCTGTGTGTATCTGTGCATCTCTGTTTGCATCTGTATGTCTGTGTGCACGTGTGCATGTTTGTTGTGTGTCTGTGTGTGTACATGTATGTATGTGTCTCCCAGTGGGTGTGCTTGCACACGTGTACATGTGTGCCCCTGTTTGTGTGTATGTACACATGCAAAACAGTTCTAGGAGCAGATTTCATCATGCTTCCACTTCATAGTTCCCCAATTTCATAATGTGAATAACCTCGGAGGGTAATTCTGGCTACTGTGCTCTGTCAAAATGATGGCATGTTTTCCTGAATTTCTGCCTTAAAATATAATCATTTGTCTATGTGTTTTTGTCTCCCAATAGTCCAAAAAGGTGCCTGAAGAGAGAGTCTGTGTTTGTGTGCCAAGTTCTCCCCTCGTTGTCTCCTGCAGGATCTGTACGGGAGAGCAGCAACTGCAGCAGGGACTGCTGTGCTGGGCAGTGACAGGCTAGCTGTGTGAACTTGGGGCTACAAGCTGAGAGGAGCGGCAAGGTGGCGGCAGAGTAAGGCACTCCTAGGTCAGCCCGTGCTACAGGGTGGTTAGTAATCACCCAGAGCTACCTAAAGCACCTCTTTGGGGACCCCAGGAGACCAGAAGGGCATCCTGCAACATCCTTGGAAGAACGGAAGGAGGAGATTCCCATCTGCAGAGATGATTCGTAAGTGGAGTCCTCCACGCCCCAGAGGCCGGTGCCCGTCCTCCACTGGCACTGCAAGCCGCCTCAGGAGCTATTCTGCTGCTGGAATTGGAAGCTCTATTTCCCAAAAATGGGGGAGGAAAAGACAATTGGGCACCAAGTTCAGCTCCTAATTAGCAAACTCGGCGGACTGAAGTATAACCCTAAGAACAGCTCAAGTTTGAACTTGTCTAGATGGTAGCCGCCATCTTAGCTCTGCCCCTGGCACAAGAGGAAGCGGGGCAGACTGGAAATCACAGTGCTGGCAGGGACCGGCTTCTTTCCACTCAGATCAGGCTCCAGCCCCACCTCTAGAGGGGAGGAAGCTGGCGGGACTCTCCAAGTAACCGCAGGTGCATTCGGCTGGCACCGACTGAATACTCAGACACTGAGTATTCATCCCTGCACTCCAACAGGATGGGAGAGGAGCTCTGTTTCCTCAGCCTGTCTGGGTAACTGCAGGTGCTTTCAGCCCACATAGACTGGATACTCAGGCACCTGTAGCTCCGTCCCCACCTTCCAATAGGATAAGAGGGGGGCTGTGTTTCCTCAGCCTTTCTGAGTAACTGCAGGTGCTTTTGGCCCACACAGACCTAATAGTCAGACACCTATAGCTTCATCGCTGCCACCAACTAAGGTAGAAGGGGAGCTGAGTTTCCCCAGGCTTTCTGGGCAACAGCAGGCACTTTTGGCTTGCACGGACTGGACTGTTGGACACCTGTAGATCCACTCCTACCCCCCCCCCAGTAGGATAAGAGGGGAATGGTTTGCCTTTCTGGACAATGGCAGGTACTCTTGGCCTGCAGGGACTGAACTCTTGGGTGCCTGTGGATCTACCCCTACCACCCAATAGAATAGGAGGAGGCTGTTGTTTCCTTAGCCTCTCCAGGCAACAACAGGCACTACATGGACTGAACTGTTGAACGTTGGTGCTTCCATTCACAGCCCCTAAACGGCAGAAGGGAGAGCACTCCCTCAGTCTCTAAGGGCAACTACAGGTGAATTCAGCCCTCATGAATTAGACTGTTGGGCAGTCCAAAGGGTCCATCCCCACCCCTGGCAAGGAGCGGGGGGTGTTGCTACATCTCTGGGCAACTGTGGTCATTTTGGACCAACACAGCATAGATTGCTGTCCACACCTGCAGCTCAATTCCAGCCTCAGGCATGGGAGGAAGGGACGTGAAGCTTCATCAGTCTCTCCTGGCAACTACAAATGGTCTTGACCTGCACAGCTTTGGTTATTACACGTGGCTGTGGCTCTGTCCTTACCCCTGGCAAAGGAGAAAGGTGGGAGAAGCTTCATTGGTCCCTAGGTCAATGTGGGCAACTTCAGCCTTCACAGCTTACAGCACCAACTACATCCTCAGCTCCCACTACACAACCAGCAAGGGAGAAAGGGCAAGAAAACCTTAAACTAAACAGAGAAACTGCACTCAGAATAAATACATGTAGTAAGCCAGATGCCAAGTCACCAACAAAAAAATTATAATCCATACCAAGAAACAGGATGATATGACCCAGATAAAGGAAAAGATAAGCCTCCAGATGACATAAAGGAGTTGAGACAACTAATCATGGATGTTCAAACAAATCTCCTTAATAAATTCAACGAGATGTCTAAAGAAATTAAGGCTATTAAGAAGGCACTGGGAGGTTGTGACTGGCTTCCGGTTTCACAGCCATTGCAGTACATCGAGCTCCATAGAGACAGCGCTGGGGCAAGTGGGAGCCAGGTGGGCGCTGGACAACTCTGAGATTGGTGGACAAAAAATAAGTAGACGTGGGCAAAGGAGACCCTAAGAAGCTGAGAGGCAAAGTGTCATCACATGCATTCTTCATTCACACTTGCTGGGAGGAGCACAAGAAGAAGCACCCACATGCTTCAGTCAACTTTTCAGAGTTTTCCAAGAAGTGCTCAGAGAGGTGGAAGACCATGCCTGCTGAAGAGAAAGGAAAAGTTGAAGACTTGGCCAAGGCAGACAAGACTCATTATGAAAGTGAAATGAAAACCTATATCCCTCCTAAAAGGGAAACAAAAAAGAAGTTCAAGGATCCCAATGCACCCAAGAGACCTCCTTTGACCTTTTTCTTGTTTTGTTCTGAGTATCACCGAAAAATCAAAGGCGAGCATCCTGGCCTCTGCTTTGGTGATGTTACAAAGAAGCTGAGAGAGATGTGTAATCACACTGCTGCAGATGACAAACAGCCTTGTGAAAAGAAGACTGCTAATCTGAAGGAGAAATATGAAAAGGATATTGCAGTGCGCATAAAGGAAAGCCTGGTGCAGCAAAAAAGGAAGTCATCAAGGCTGAAAAAAGCAAGAAAAAGAAGGAAGAGGAAGAAGATGAAGAAGACAAAGATGAAGAAGAAGATGATGATGAATAATTTGTTTCTAGCACAGTTTTTTTCTTGTGTATAAAGCGTTTAACCCCCCTGTACAAAACTCACTCCTTCTAAAGAAAAAAATTGAAATGTAAGGCTGTTTAAGATTTGTTTTTAAACTGTACAGTGTCTATTTTTGTATAGTTAACATACCACTGAATGTGTCTTTAGATAGCCCTGTCCTGGTGGTTTTTCAATAGCCGCTAACCTTGCCTCATATAGTATGGGGGTTGTGAATTGGCATGGAAATTTAAAGCAGGTTCATGTTGGTGCAGTGCACAAATTATATATGGGGATGGTAGTTTTTTCACCTTTAGTTGTCTCTGTTGTAGCTTATCTGATATAATCGTCATTCTGTTAACAGACTACCACTCTGAAATTGTGAAAAAAAAGTTGCAGCTGTTTTGTTGACATTCTGAATACTTCTAAGTAAATACAATTTTTAAAATTGAAAAATAAAAGAAGACACTGGGTGAGCACAAAGAAGAATTTGAACACATACATAGAAAAATAACAGATCTTATGGGAATTAAAGACACAATAAATGAAATTAAAAGTACACTGGAGTCATATAACAGCAGATTTGAGGAAGCAGAAGAAAGGATCGGTGAGGTTGAAGACATGGCCTCTGAAAGTGAACATACAAAAGAACAGATGAAGACAAGAATGGAAAAAAATTGAACAGGGTCCCAGGGAACTAAACGACAGCACAAGATGTGCAAACACACATGTCATGGGTATCCCAGGAGGAGAAGAGAAGGGAAAAGGGGCAGAAGGACTATTTGAGGAAATAATATAATGATAGAAAATTTCCCAACCCTATTGATGTACATAGATATCTGTGTCCAAGAAGTACACAATACTCCCATCCAAATAAATCTGAATAAACTAACTCTGAGACACATACTAATTAGAATGTCAAATGCCAAAGACAGAGAATTCTGAAAGCAGCAAGAGACAAGCAATGCATAGCATATAAGGGATACCCAATAAGATTAAGGGCCAATTTCTCATGAGAAACCATGGAGGCAAGAAGGCAGTGGTATGATATATTTAAGATACTGCAAGAGAAAAACTGCCAGCCAAGAATCATATATCTAGCAAGATTGTCTTTCAAAAATAAGGGTGAGGTTAGGATATTCACAGATAAAAAGAAATTGAGACAGTTTATAGCAAAGAGCCCGACTTTGCAGGAAATACTAAAGGGAGTATTACAACCTGAAAAGAAAAGACAGGAGAGAGAGGCTTGGAAGAGAGTCTAGAAATGAAGATTACATCAGTAAAATTAACTAATTGTGTCAGAAGAGTGTTGGAAATAAAATATGACAGATAAAACGCAAAGGTCAAAATGAATGAAATAAGAACTGCCTTTACAGTAATAACATTGAATGTTAATGGATAAAACTCCCCCAATCAAAAGACACAGACTGGTGAAATGTATAAGAAAATATGAGCCATCTATATGCTATCTACAAAAGATTCACTTTAGACCCAAGGATACCAGTAGACTGAAAGTGAAAGGCTGGAAAAAGATATTCCACACATGCAGTAACAAACAAAACAAGCCAGAGTAGCTATACTTACATCAGATAAAATAGATTTTAAGAGCAAAACTGCTGTTAGAGACAAGGAAGGACATTATATATTAATAAAAGGGTCAATTACCAGGAAGAAATAACAATCATAAATGTATGTGCACCTAACCAGGATGCCCCAAGATACACGAGACAAATACTTGCAGAAGTGAAGGGAGAACTAGATGTCTCTACAATATTAGCTGAAGACTTCAATATACCACTCTCAGCATTGGATAGAGCATCCAGGGCGAGGCTCAATAAAGAAACAGAGAGCTTGGATAATATGCTAAATGGACTAAACCTAATAGACATATACAGAACATTGCACCCCAAAACAGCAGGATATACATTCTTTTCAAGTGCTCACGGATCCTTCTCTAGGATAGACCATATGTTGGGTCATAAAGTATATCTTAATAAAGTCAACAAGATCGAAATTATACAAAACACTTTCTCTGATCGTAATGGAATAAAGTTGGAAATCAACAAGAGGTGGAAAAGGGAAAATTCACAAATATGTGGAGATTAAACAACACATTCTTGAATAATCAGTGGGTCAAAGAAAAAAATTTTAGAGAAATCAATAAATATCTCAAATGGTCCCGTTTATTCTGAAATGGTCCCGTTTCAGAATAAGCCGAGGAGACTGATGATGACGGTGATGGGGAACGTGATCATGGCCAGCGTCCTGCTGCTGTTGGAGTTCCCGGGGCTGAGTGTGGGCCCTGTGGTCATTTCCTCCAGTCCAGGGAATGTTGTTGGCTAGTGGCCTGAGAGGTGGGCTGGAGAGGCAGCCATGTTGGTCCATTCAAGTGCAGGAACCTGATGCAATGTATATCCAGCAGATTCACTGGCAAACATAGTAACATAAAAATATACCAGATCTTCCTTTGGGACATAGGGTTTCTCCTTTTATCCAGCCATCCACAGTCATCATAAGGTTCCGGGTTCTCTAAGGATTATTTATAGGGAACTGTTGCGTGCAATTTCTTTTGGAATGACTGATGGGAGGTTTGTGGGGTTGAAGGCTTATACAATTTTGGATACCCTCTTTAAGAAAAATAAAAGAAATGGTGAATATAATATTAAGCATGAATGTAAATGTTAATTTAGAATGAGAAAAGAGATAACAGCCAGTTAAATATTTGAAAAAGCTGAAAAATCTTGCAAACATCACAAAATTCAAAACAGTAACAACATTTTAATGAACGAATTGTCTAACATACCTACGTAATATCTTTATTTCTTACATTATTTGACTTCATACTATTTGATTGCATCCTCATGTGACAATGAATTTTCAATATCATTTTGGTGTGAAAGAATATAAAAGTAATTCTAATTTGCCTCTAGCAAGGTTGACAGTAATTCATTTTTCATTACTGGTTTTGGGCAGTTTGGTAGTTGGGATGCACAAAACAGATCATTTCATACACAGCCATGTTTATGCAGCTAGGATTTATGTTCTACAAACATAGGAACTCTGATAAATTCTGTTTTTCAGTATTCTCAAAAGAAGAGGAAAAAAGTATGATGCATTTATAACGGTATATACTGAGTCATTCTTCAAAAGTGAGAATTTCCGTTGTGACTAGAGGTTAATGAGAACCAGATTCTCAACTTAGGATTTTACGTGCTTGAAGATTAGAAGGATTGTGCATGGGCTACATTTAGGATCTGTATATTTTAAAGCATGTCTGTCCTCTTCTCCATACATATTTCCAATGCTAGGAGCTAGTCTTACTGATACCAAGGTGATCCTCTTTGTCTCATGGTGCCAGGTGAGTTTGCTCAGTGGGTCCTGGTGCCTTGCTGGAAGACTTCACTAGGACCAGCAGCCATAACTCACTCTATGTTGCTATGAGGTAATGAGGCAGCCGGCTATAACTCGAGGCTGCACAGCCACGATTTAGTGGGCCTGTGGTCATAAGCTAACCATAAACAGAGACTGCAAACCAAAGAAATCTGTCCAAACCAGATGATCAAGCTTATGTTCCTAGTAATGGAATTCCAAAAATGCTCCTGGCCACTCCAGTAATATTTACTAACTAGGGGAAGTGTGAAAGGAAGTAGTCAGAATGGAAAGAGAGGGTGATCCTGAACCATTGGGGTTGAAATATTTTACTTTATAGTTTACAAAAGCTACGACTAGGTATAAAATTGCTGGGGGCCTTCCCAGGAGCTTGAGAGGGGTCTATAGAAGCAAGCAACTCTGAATCTTCAGTTTTATGAATTTCATGGTAGACCTGACTCTGCCCAGCACGCTACAGAGTGGCCAGGTGTTTTGGATGTTAAGTCCTTTGGGTGATGAGGTGCAAACACAGAGAGCCAGCTGAAATGCATGGAAAGACAGCTTTGTTAGATGAAAGGGCCTGGAGGGGGGAAAGGGAGAGCGAAGGCAGTTGAGGTCCCAGGGCTTACCTGATCTAGGCTGCCTCGAGAGTCTGTGCAGGAAGGGGGAGGATCACATGTGGGTCCCAGGCTCTTGCTTTCATTGTGACCCAAAGGGGAGGAGTAGGACTTTCCCATGAATACTGGGGATTGGCAGTTTTAAAACTTATGGCATGCTGCTGAAGCTGAGGGCAACTCTTATCCAAGCTATATGGATATCATGCCTTGCAAATAAATTATGCAGCACAAAAAGGCGGAAGCAACAAAGGCGGTTCGGAGACACACCAAAGGCCATTCGGAAAAGCTAAGGGCAGCTCTTATCATCCAAACCATATGGAGTTGCACGCCCTGCTAGTTGTGGTTATGTCCAGGGCAGGCTAGCTGCGGTGGTCACTCAGAAGGGGAACTTAGGACTAGGCAAATGATGAGGCACCAAATATAATTTCTTTTATGCCACTACACCAATATCCTGCTTTGCCTGGGACAGTCCGGATTTACACCTGTTGTCCCAGAGCAATTAGTTTCTAATAGTGTCCTCTTCACTCTCTAAAGTGTTCCAGTTTAGATGGTGAATTACAAGGTCCTCCTAATGAGAAAGTCTTTGGGTCATGTGCCATAGTTTCACAGCTAGCCCCTCTCAAGCCATGGTGTGGAGGGTTTTAACGGATGCCTGCTTCATTCTCTGGCCTTCAAGTCCTGAGTCTGTTTAGGGCATCCTGTGTGTCCTGTACCACTTTGTCATCTTCTCAAGATGAACTCTCCTACTTAAGTTTCTAATAACCTCAAATTCAAATTCTTCTTTCCTGCAAATCTACATGCTCAATTCTCATTCATCTTTTACTTTCAGCTTTCTCTAGGTAGTCTCAGTAAACAGCTCTGTATTCTTGAGGTTACTTTTCATTAGCATTACATTAGCTTCCAACAAATGTAAAACAGGATTTGTTCCAATAAACATACAAACACTGTTGAAATTAGAATTGCTTATTATATTTCTACCTACACAAATATTAACCTTAGCGTAACCATGAGACAGAAGATGTCAGAGTGAGGAGATAGGGCAGGCTGTCCAGCTAAGTCATCGGGCAGTCAGGGCTCTACACCCAGGGCTGGGTGTCTCTCCCTGGCCCCACTCTTCTCCCCATAGACCTGGCTGGCCCCTGAGTGATTCTGGAGATCTCAGGCTCCATTTGAAATTGTGATCTGCCCTCAAGTCTCTTCATCTAGCTTTAATTGACAATTCAGGCCCTCAGGCTATACCTCAGAATAAACACTGGTTCCGCCCATTCAAAAAGTTATCAAGTGGGAGTGGACGTAGCTCAAGCAGTTGAGTGCCTGTCTTCCACACAGAAGGTACCGGGTTTGGTTCCCAGTGCTTCTGGAAAAAACAAAAACAGACAATGAGCAAAACAAATGATAAAACCAACTCAGGGAAGCTGATGTGGCTCCATGATTGAGCACTGGCTTCCCACATACAAGGTCCCAGTTTCATTCCCTGGCCCTCGGTACTTAAAAAAAAAAGAAAAAACCCACAAAATTTAACAAGTTCTAGTGACTCTACAGTGGTAGAGACTAACAAAGGAGGTAACATTACCTAACAATTTTGTGAGGCCACCATAATACTGATTTCAAAACAAAAGACATAGAACAAAAACAGAAAAGTATAGGCCAATCTCATTCAGGGACATAAATACAAAAATACAAAATAAAATATTCTCAAATCAAATCCAGAATTATAAAACAGTATAATACATTATGACCATGTTGATTTTATTTCAGGAATGCAAAGTTGGAGCCCCACTTAAAAATTAATCATTGTAATTTGCCTCAATAACAGATTAAAGGAAAAAAATCATAATATTATCACTTCAATAAATATGGAAATGGAGTTTGGAAGAAATGACATCTAGTCTATAAAAAGTCTCAATCAACTTTAATCAGAAACTTAATCTGATGAAGATATCTACAAAACCTATCACAAGCATCATATTTAAAAGTGAAATGTTGAAAAGGTTCTCACTGAGATGGGGAACGAGATGATATACTCTTTCACCACTTTTGCCCAACATTGTATGGAAGGTACTGGATAGTGAAATTTGGTACGTAAGGATAAAGATGGAATAAACAAAACTGTTCTTATTCATAGATCATTTAATTATTTACAGAGAAAATCCCAGAGAATCCTTAATTAATTTTTATGATAAATAAGATAACTTTGCATTTTTACATACCATTTGTGATGGTTTGGTTCATGTGTCAATTTAACCAAGAAATGGTGTTCAATTGTTTGGTTAAGCAAGCACTGGCCAAATTGTACTGTGAGGATATTTCATTTACTTAAATAATCAGTGAGTTGATTGCATCTACAATCAACCGAGGAGATTGTCTTCTGCAATGAGAGATATCTCATCCAATCAGTTGAAGACCTTAAAAGATATGATTTCAGCAATAAAGACAGAATTTTCATCTCTCTACTTCAGACAGCTAGGTTCTTCTGGGGAACTCATCAAGGAGCTTCACTGAAGGTCCTGGCTTGCAACCTACTCTATAGAATTTGGACGCATGCATCCCCATGGTTATATGAGACTATTTTATAAAAGTTCATAATATTTAGATATCTCCTGTTGGTTCTATTTCCCTGGAGAGTCCTAGCTAATATAGCTTGGTACTGGGAATGGTTCTTGAGTAACAGAATCTTAAAATAGCATTTCTGAATTGGTTCTGGGGTTTTTGTAATTGGCTTTCCACTCTGATTTGATTCAAAGGCACTAATAATTCTGTTTCCAATAATCAAGAGGCCTCTGATAGTCCATGGAGTGAGTTGGCAATAGAGATATACAAAATATTACCACTGGATATGACTGCTTCCATGCTTATAAGAGGCAAGCTCTGGGTGAGAGTTTTTATTTTTTTTTATTTTTTAAATTTATATATATATAAATATATTTTAAGAGGTGCTTAGATTACCTAAAATATTACACGGAACCCACCGGGATTCACATGTTGCCCACCTCCCACACCTCCCACCACATCCCACACAAACATGGGTGAGAGTGTTTTTGACATCTTAACAGAATTTTGTGGAGCTATCATGTTGCCTGGTTGTTCTTAAATAAGCTGGATACAGTTATAAAAGAGAGATGACCTGAAGGCTTCACAGTTCTAAATTAGCACCACATGAATGATGTGAAAGTTTCTGTGTGTAACCTGAAAGAAAATCTTGTTTCGTGCAGCTGCAGACTTGAGATCTCTGAAAACTAGACCCAGAGTCTCATTGTGTGAGTAGCAGAGTTACATAGAAACTAAAATCTCAACCTTGCAGGGTGTCTGCTGTTAAAGTTAGGGCATTGATTGGAAAGAAGGGAATCCTGAAAATTGGGATGGAGACATATGGGTTGATAATAATGGGGACATAGAAATCCTAAATTCTACTGAGTCTTTGCCAGAAAAACTTGTAATGGTCTTCCCTGAGAAAACAGCCACCCAACCTCCAGTTTGCCCCAAAGAGTCCTCCATCCAATCTCCACTTAAAGAGATTAATCTTGTCTCACAAGATGAAACTGCAACAGAATGCTCTGAGGTAACTGACTTGCAAGACACTTCTAATCCTTCTCCTTACTCACCCCTACCACCCCTCTTCTCTTCCAGACCTATAGCTAGACAGAAGTCCCAACAAGCCCCCAAAAGTGAGGTCAAATGTGTGACCCATGAGGAAGTATGCTTCATTCCAAAAGAACTGCATGAATTTTCAAATTTATATAGAAAGAAATCAGGGGAATATTTTGTGGGAATGGATATTAAGGGAGTGAGATAATGGTAGAAGGAATATAAAGTTGAATCAGGCTGAATTTATTGATATGTGCCCATTAAGCAGAGATTCTGGATTCAATAGCTCAAAGGGTTAGAAAGGACTCTAACAGTTCATTCAGGTCGCTGGCTGAAAGATGGACCACAAGATGACCAGCTATGTCTGAGGTCGAGATGCCTGATTTACCCTGGTATACTGTAGATGAGGGGATCCAAAGACTTAGAGAGATTGGAATGTTAGAATGGATTTATCATATAAGACCTGTTTCCCCATCCCAGGAATGTCCAGAGGATACATCTTTCACCAGGACTGTGAGGAATAAATTTGTGAGACTAACTCCATCTTCCCTGAAGAGCTCTGTGCTTGCTCTTCTCTGTAGGTCAGATATTACCATGAGAACTGCTGTCACTGAACTGATATCCTTGAACACTCTGGGTATGATCAGATCCAGGGATGGCGGAAGTCAAGTGGCAGCACTTAATTGCCGAAGACAAGGTGGGCGTGGCTGCCACAATGAACAGCAGACTCAAAGCAGCCATCAAAATACTCTGAGTCACAGAGACCTGTGGCATTGGCTAATAGATCATGGGGCACCTAGAAGTAAAATAGATAGGCAGTCTACTAAATTCCTACTTGATCTGTACAAGCAGAAGTGTTCTAGGGCAAGTGAACAAAAGTCTAATTTGAATTACAGAAACAGAATCATGGCCCTTTAATCAATTCCCAGAATTGAGACAGTTTACAGACCCAGGGCCCCTTGAATGAGGGAATGACCAGGTGCCCTTGGGTCTGTAAACTGCCAAAAGTTTATACTGTTAGAGGAAATACAAATGGCCAAAAAACACATGAAAAAATGTTCCATATCATTAGTTATTAGGGAAATGAAAATCAAAACAGCAATGAGATATCATCTCACACTGCATAGAATGGCCATTGTTAGAAAAGACAGAAAACAATAAGTGCTGAAGAGGATGTGGAAAAGTAGGAACATTCCTTCGCTGTTGGTGGGACTGTAAAATGGTGCAGCCTCTGTGGAAGACAGTTTGGCAGTTCCTTAGGAAGCTAAATACAGAACTGCCATATGATCCAGTAATTCCTTTACTAGGAATATATTCAGAAGAACTGAAAACTATGACACGAACAGACATTTGCACACTGATGTTCATAGCAGTGTTATTCACAATTGTCAAAAGATGGAAACAACCCAAGCGTCCATCAACTGATGAATGGATAAACAAAATGTGGTGTGTTAGTCAGCCAAAAGGGGTTAATGCAAAGTACCAGAAATCTGTTGGCTTTTATAAAGGGTATTTATTTGGGGGTAAAATCTTACAGTTACAAAGCTCTAAAGAGTCCAATTCAAGATTACTTCTTCACCAAACTCTGTTGCCACATGTTGAAGCAAGATGGTGGGTGACGTCTGTGAGGGTTCAGCCTTCCTCTTTCCTCTTAAGGCTCCATGGGCCCAGCTTCTTTTGATCTCAGTTGTAGGCTGGCATAGGGCTAGTTTCTTTCCAGGCTCAGATGCTCTGTTCTCTTCACAGGTCAGGTGTAAACTATCAGGTGAATGGCTCATCTCTCCCTGGGGCTTTAGGATCAAAGCTCTCTCCTCTGCCATGTCTATGGAATCTCTCTATTCCTCTTTGTGTCTTCTTGAGTGAGGGTCCATTTATATAGCCCACCAGAGGGGCAGTGACTCAACCCTGAGTCATACCCTACTGATGTGGTCAAATCAAAGGCCCTAAATTGATTTAATCAAGTAAACTTAAAACCTTTGAATTTCAATCAATCAAAGGGAATCATACTCAGAGGAACAGACCAGTTTACAAACATAACCTATATCTGGGAAGAAAGATGAGCCATTCACCTGATAGTTTGCCGTGCTGAGAAAGCCCAGAAAGAAACAAGCCTTATGCCAGCCTGTAGCTGAGAGAGTGAGGAAGGCTGAACCCTCACAGAGATCAGCAACCATCTTGCGTCAACACGTGGCAACAGACTTTGGTGAGAAAAGTAACCTTGAATTGGACTCTTTAGGGCCTTGTAACTCAAGCTTTTACCCCAAATAAATACGCTTTTTTTTTTTTAACCGGGAGGTCCCAGGGATCGAACCCGGGTCCCTCCATATGGGAGACGGACACCCAACCAGTTGAGCCACATCCGACCCCTAAATACACTTTATAAAAGCCAACAGATTTCTGGTACTTTGCATCAGTGCCCCTTTTGGCTGACTAATACAACTGTAGCCAAAAATAATATGAGAAGACTTTTCTACTTTATCCCAAAAGTTTTTAAAAGACATAGTAGGTGCCAATCCAAGTCAATAAGGAAAGAATGGTCTCTTCAAAACATGGTGCTGGAAAGCTGGATACCCATATGCAAAAGAATGAAGGTGGACCCCTACCTCAAACCATATGCAAAAATTAATTCAAAATGGATCAAAGACCTAAATATAACACCCTCAAAATAAAGATTCTAGAAGAAAACATAAGGAAACTTCTTCAGGACCTTGAGTTAAGCAATGACTTCTTAGACTTTACACCAATAGCATGAACAACAAAAGAAAAAAAAGAGAAGGAGGCTAAAATCTTCAGAGAATGAAGACTATGACTGGGAGGTGATTAGATAATGACAGAAAAAGGGACACATATAGTGATAAAGACTAGATGCTTTCGGCCGATGGTATAGAACTTTTTAAATGGGAGGTCAAGAAATGATTTAGAAGGGTTACAGGGAGCCAGTATTTCATGGATGCGGAACAAACCAACCTCTACCTGGGACTGTTGGAGGAAAGCAGCGGCTCTCAGAGTATTGCCAGCCTTCACATTAGAAAACAACATGAAGATGACTCCCAGAAAGGTATTTTAGGTTTGAAAGGACTGGTTGTTTGAGAGGGCAAAGAGCAACGCCCTGGAAGGTTAATGAAGCCAGGAGCACTGGGTATATAGCAGGATGTTCAGAACAATATGGCACAAGAGTGGAGTTGATGGACAGAAGAGCTGGACTTTTGGAGGGAGTGAGGAAAATGGATAATAATAGCATTAGTAGTTCAGATTTATTGAATGCTTATTACATGTGAATCAGTTGCTAATTCGTTTTATTCTCATGAAACCTCATGAATAAAGAATTAATCAAATTATTTAATGTTTAATTCAGTATTTAATACCAACTAATCAATTCCAGACCCATTTTACAGATAAGGAGCTAAAGGCACAGAAGTGAATTGATCACTTATGGTCACTCTGAGAAGGGGGAGATCTATGATTTTAAGCCCACCCTCCGGCTCCTGTCTGGGTCTTTCCTACTAACCTGTGCTCATTGCAAGCAAAGACTGGTCCACGGGGATGAATCCTAATGATTTTTCCCAAACATGGTAAAAGCATTGACTAATTTTCCAGGGCACGTATCTGGATGGCCTGGCCTCTCTGGGCAGCTGTTCAATTCTGAGGACTGTGGAGCTGTGGCAGAGGGTCCAGAACAGCACAAAGATCACAGATCCAATATGTCCTGCAGCCTGAGCACTTGGGAGAGCCTGGAGCAGGGGTAACTCATCTAGGTCAAGAAGGGTCAGGGTGGCTTGCTCAATAGGAGCCTGAAAAACCCACCCTTACCCCACACCCCAGGCATATAGGCAGGTTCGATTGTTTTCTGGCCTTTCTTCTTCAAGGTTCTTCACTGTCCTCTGATTCTGACCAAGGGATTAGTGGGGGAAAGGGAGGGCCCTTCTTCCTTCCTGATACTTTCTTCTCTTTAATGCCTCCTGCCTCTTTCAGTCCCACCATACCCTTGGTTTAAGGAATGACCACAAACCCAGGCACTAACTAAGATGGAGAGATGATCCTAAAAAACCTCGCAAATTGGGCACTTTGGTTTAATGCCACCTTAGGGAAGTAAAATGCTCAGGAAAGCCTAGGAGTTGGCCAATTCCCAGAAGTCTCCTTGGCTGGTAGCAGACCAGCCCTTTATGAACAGCAGTTTGATTAATCAGATGATGGTGAACTCTAGTGCCTACCACCATGCTAAGGGAAGCACATGGAATGCTAAGTAACTGTGGCATTGTCCTGATAGCAGCCACTCACATAGGTGCCCTGAAGCAAAAACGTACATTCTCAAACATTACTCAGAAGCTAGACTTCCTGAGGTCGTTGGGAGCCTGGATGTCTAGGTTAATAATGGGCTGTGATTCGCACGTGGCCTTAACCATAGGGATTCTACAGTCAAACGTGTTGTAACAGGTGGTTCTTATGTGAAGTGTGATGCAGGGCAGGAGGTCCAGCAGAGATTTGGGTGGGCATGATATTAGCTGTAGAAACAGTGACCACATAGTCTTAGCCTCCTGGAATTGGTCCATTTGAGACTGAAACATTGATAGCATTGAGATTCTTAGGAAGTAAAGGTACAAAAATGAACAAATACAGAGTTATTGCCAGTTCCACTCAAAGTTAGTAAGAAAAAAAGCAGCTACTCTAAGTTTTTTAGTCAGAAAGTGATTTAATGCAGGGGATTATGTTTTTACCAGGGCTTGAAAGCACTACAGGAGTGACAGAGAAGTTACCTCCAGCTTTCAGGCTTGGGTGTGGCAGCTGTGGATGTCCACTAAGTCAGAGAGGTGCTGCTGATGCCAAAGGGTCAGGAAAAGCAAGAAAACATTTGGAGTGAAACAAGTGCCTCCCAGCCTCAAGCTTAGGGAGTGGCAGAGACTGGAGACTAGCTAGATGCTGCAATAATTCGTGTCTTCCAGTGGTAGAAGGCATTCTATCTCCAGTTAACTTTAAAGGTCTTACACAAGCACATGTTGTTTGAATGACCTACACTATACAGAGAATCCTGCACTGGGTCTGTTACAGACAAGAGCATGAGTTGGGGATGGAAGTGGTTGCTCAGTGACAAGAGTCAATGCATATATATTTATATATCATTTTGCAAATGTTTGTATGTATTGTGAGAATTTTGATTTTTACCCACAATAAAAATAAATTAAAAAAAAAAAAAAAAAAAAGAGTCAATACCTGGAAGGCCCCCAAATGACCCGAAATGAGTCTTACACCAAAGTGACCTCCTCGAGGTCTTGGGAGTTGAGTGGTGGCTCAGGCATTGAGAATCATCCAGGAGCAGTAAGAGTGTTTCTGAATGCTGTGGTTGGGAATTTCCACATCATCCTCCATTCCATGGCAAAAAGAAAAACAAATCCAGGAATATCCAATCCCTTTTATTTCATTAAACCACCATTTTACTTCATGTATCAACTTATAGATTGAATATCTGGTTTGACCTTCCTGGAAAAAAAACGTTATGCTGCATGCAGTGTTATAGAAACAGCTAAACCACTGAGTCCCAGATAGCTAGGGACACATGTCCAGGCATCTGCCTCAATTTACCAAGCATATGTCTATATGTACCTGCACATAACCTTTGATTCTTAGGTATTACCACAAGAATTGTGCCTCCTCTGATCCAAATTTGGACTTCTGCCTGGTTTTCATGGGGCAGGGGAGACCTTTGCCTTTGTACTTGAATGGATGTCAATGAAGGGTGTGAGCCACAGAGAACATTGGTAAGAAGTTGTAATTGGACCAAGAGATTACATTTTCCAATGTCAGAGGGTAATGGAACACTGAAGAAAGCAGTACAGGGGATGGATATATCAGTTTATTGGGCCCCCATAAGAAATTATCAAAAACTGTGTGGTTTGAACCAGCAGAATTTGTTCTCTCACAGTTTTGGATCCTAGAAGTCCAAATTCAAGGTGTCAGCATGGCTGTGCTCCCTCTGAGGGCTCTAGAGAAGCAGCCCTCTTTGCCTCATCGAGTTGCTGCTGGCTCTCAGCAGTCCTTGGCCTTGTCACCAGAGCACACCTTAGGATCTTTTGCAATCTGGATAGGCTGAGAATTTTTCCAGATCATTAAGTTCTGTTCCTCTTTGCTTAACAGTTCCTTCTTCAATTTATCTCTTTCCTCTCATATTTTACTATAAGAAAAAAGGAGAAACTGGACCTTGCTTTTGACACTTTGCTTGGAAATCTCCTCAACTAAATATCCAAGTTCATTGCTTGTAAATTTTACTTTACACCCAACATTAGATCACAATTTAGCCACGTTTCTGCCACTTTATAACAAGCATTACCTTTTTCCTCCAGTGTCCAGTAACAGGATCCTCATTTCCATCTGAGATCTCAGCAGAAGCACCTTTAATGTTCATATTTCTAGCAACATTCTGTTTGTGACAATATATGTATTCTTTAAGGTAATAGACGTTGTCTCTACAGTTCTCTCTTCCTTCTGGGCCCCCACCAGAATCAGCTTTAGAGTCAATATTCCTACCAACAGTCTCTTCAAGGCAATCTAGGCTTCTTCTACCATATGCCTCGATTCTTCCAGTCTCTACCCATTACCAATTCTCAAAGAATTTCCCCCTTTTTAGATACCTGCTACAATAGTGTACTACTTCCAAGTATTAGTTTCTTAGGGCTGCTATAACAAAATGCCACAAACTGGTGTCTTGAAACAACAGAAATATATTCTCCCACAGTTTTAGTGCCAAAAGTTCAGATATGAGGTGTTGGCAGGGCCAAGTTCCTTCTGAAGGCTCTAGGGAAAATCCTTGCTTGCCTCTTCCAGCCTCTGGTGGTCCTAGGGGTTAGTGGATTTGTAGATACATCACTCCAATCTCTGCCTCTGTTATCTCTTGGGCTTCTTCCTTATGTTTGTGAGTCTCTGCCTGTCCAAATCTTCCTCTTCTTATAAGGACACTCGTTACAGGGTTTCGGGCCCACCCTAATCCAGTGAGACATCATCTTAACTTGATTACATCTGCAAAGAGCCTATTTCCAAATCAGGTCACATTAATAAGTATTGGGGATGGGACTTGAACATATCTTTTTGAGGGATGCAATTCAAATTACAATGGATGAGGTGATAAATGCTATGACCAAAACATTTACTCATTTATTTGTTCAGATGCTTATTTTATAGGGAAAGTTTAGGGTTGAGTCATGGTACAATGCATAAGATTGGTCACAGAAATATGCACCATATGATGCAGAAGAGATGAATAAATATGGCATCCATGGCCAAGCCTAAATGTCTTGATGGAGGAAACACAAATAATCACGGATTCCTTGTATATGACTAGGATTGGGAGAATCAGAGGAAGAACTAATCATTGCATTTCATCCTTTGATCTTGTTTGAAAACAAAAGGTCAATTGTTTTATAATGGGTTGCTTTCTTGAGTGCTCAAAAAGACTGGCCCTGTGTGTTTTAGTTTAAATGGGAGACTACTTATTTCTCCTAATTGTAATTCATTAGAATAGATCAAATTCTTTCCAAACAAGCACATTATCCTTGTAGATGTTAAAAATATCTTCCTATAATCTCAACATAAAGATCCAAGAACTTTAGATATTACCATGTTATTTTTCTTGCATATATTGCTTCATTAGAAGAGGGTAATATGTCCTCTAGTAAAAATCTGTAATATACGAAAATTTAAAAAAATACCCACACTAAGGCAAACACTTTAGAAATCAATGAATAATAAAACATAACTGATAAATAGCTCATTTTAAAATTAAAGCTGAATTCTAAACAACAAGTGTGTCAAGGAGCACAAATCCTTTCTGTTTTTCATGTTCGTTATTACTGAAAATGAGAATAAGTAATATGTATATCTTTATGCTTGTTCTAAGAATTTAAAAGAGCTTATATAGTCATATGTTACATATATCATGTTGTAATGAATGTTACAAACATAACAGCATATATGTATGTGTATCTATATATTAAGTGTATAACATGTACAGTTTTGATATGTATTACTTTTTATATTTACTTTACAAATTAGGCAGTAAATACACCATATTCATATAATTGCCACTGACATGCAAATGCACAGAGTGAAAATTAGTGTCCAGATCTAAGAATTATGAAATAAAATAGCATGCAAGACTTTGTAATTTCTAAGTATGTGTGAGGATGTAGGAGAGATTGAATGGGGGTCACATTGTGTTTTCACAAATACAGAATAAAATACTTTTAGGAAAAACACACACACACACAGTTTTAGCCTTTGCACTGGCTGCTCAAGTGAGTTTGCCATAATGGTATTTCATTAATATGGACAACCTTCTCTTCCTCCTTTTTATGGTACTTAGAAAGTTGAAATTTGGAGATTCTTATAACTTTAATGGGGATCAGGAAAAGCAAGTCCATAAGGAGGATATCCCATTCCCAAGGATCAGGCAGACAGCTTCTCTGTGTCTTTGTGGGAGGTCTCCTTTCCCACCCTTACCTCTGTCTCATCCCTGAGAGCCCTCTGGAGGACCACCTTGAGAGACTCCCGCTTCCCCTGCTGTCTGAAGTTCCCAACAAAAAAATAAATTAGGGGGTTGATGCTGCTGTTCATACAAGACAGAATGTCAATGAGATAGTAGGGAGGGTTCAAGGCTTGGAGTCCACTCAACCAGCATAAAAGTAGCCAGTACATTCCAAAGGGAAGGCCACAGAGAAGGAACACGAGGACAGTGAGCAGGATAATGATGTACATCTTTGTGGGGTGATGTCGCTGTGACAAACACTGCACCCTGATGACCAGAGTCAAGCTGGACACACACATCACAGAAAACAAAAGGAGAATCAACACAGCACTGATGATGGTGAAACTGTAGCACATCTGCTTACTGTAATCTCTAAACAGAAATCCGCAGCTCTCTCCTGTCAGAGTGCACACCAATAAGGACTTGATCCAAAGCAGGGTGCACACCACAGTGGACAGGTGCTTGGGACGGCCACTCCGGTACCAGCACGGGAAGAGCACGGACAGGGAGCGCTCAGTGCTGATGGCGGCCAGGAGGCTCATGCCCATGGTGTACGAGGAAAAGGCTATTGGGGCAACCAGTTTTGCTACGGGAAAGGTGGAATAGAAGTGCCATTCGACCTTAAAGTGAAGCGTTGTCAAGGAGATGTCGTAAGAATTTGTTGAAATGTCAACCATGACAAAGAAGAGCTGACAGAGCAGGAAGGTGAAATCTGCTCCTGCCAAGTTGAGGATGTAAACGGAGAAAGCATTCCTCTTGATGTGGAAGCCAAGGAGCCAGAGGACAATCCCGTTCCAGAACAAACCGAGAAGGCTGATGATGACGGTGATGGGGAACATGATCATGGCCAGAGTCCTGCTGCTGGTGGAGTTCCCGGGGCTGAGTGTGGGCCCTATGGTTATTCCCTCCAGTCCAGTGTTGTTGGCTAGTGGCCAGAGAGATGGAGTGGGACAGGGGACCATGCTGACTGGACCCCAGCTCAGGGAGCCGTAGCTGGATTCTGCTGTTGGGCACTCACCTGTGAACACAGATATAGAGATGCACCAGGATGTCACTGGGGATGAGGATGGGTTCCATTGTTTTCTACCTATCCCTGGGTTCTATCACAATCAGCAGATCTCAATGATTCCTCATAGGGAAAGTGTGAAGTTTAGTTCTATGAGAAAGCCCATTAGAAAGCCTTTAGGTTGTCTGAGCTACTGTCTTGATAATCATGTGGTTTCCCAGACACTAGTGCTCAGGTCGTAATGTGAAGGGTTGGGATAGACTCTTTGTTCCACTCCCCTTGACTTCTATGTTTTGAATTTCTTCTATTGTGACCCCTCACCCTGATGCCCCATTTGCTTTTCCTTTCAAAGCCAAGTGGCCCAGCTTCTCCTCCTAATTAGTCCAACCCAAACCTGTTCTTCTATCTATTCAAGGCTCTCCATTGGCTCTTTTCGTATCCCTTACATCTAAATATAATCTCCCTATTTAGGTTCAGCTTCAGTGGCTTGCCTTCTGGGATGCTGTTCCTTGTTTCTGTCCTAGACTTTTACTCATTAGCATTTTAAAGTGCTTTCAGCAAATGTAATGTTTTTCTGCAAAATAATGTTAGGAAAAAACATGGCCATCCTTCAGAAGTTGTATGAAATCTGCAATATATTCATTTTACTTTGCCAATGAATGCCATACCTCAGCCTCTATGCCATCTGCAGAACTCCATCTAATTCATTTCCCACCTCCTTTATGAAGAAACTCTTCCCTTTCCTTTTATGCCCTTCCTTTCCTATTCCATCAACACTACCCTTAAGATGAGAAAATTCTTTATTATTATTATTATTTTAGGTAAAATGTTTCTTTCAATACACAACAAATCTAGAGTTAATAATTGAATTTAGCAAAGCAGTGGGGTACCTGATCAACACCCAAAAATCACAGGCAATGAACAATCCTCATCAGAAGTCATGATGAAAATTCCATTCACAATAGCAACTAAAAGAATCAAATATCTAGGAATAAATCTAACCAAGGTGTAAAGGACTTGTACACAGAAAGCTACAAAAATATTGCTAATAAAAATTAGAGAAAACATAAATAAATGGAAGGATCTTCCGTGTTCCTGGAAAGGAAGACTAAATATCATTAAGATGTCAATCCTATCCAAGGCAATTTATAGATTTGATGAATTCCCAATAAAAATTCTAAAACCTTCTTTCCAGAAATGGAAAACCCAATCATCAAATTTATATAGAAGGGTAAGGGGCCCCAAATAGCCTAAAGCCATCTTGAAAAAGAAGAATGAAGTTGGAGGATCCACACTCCCCACTTGTAAAACTTATTACAAAGCCACAGTAATCACAACAGCATGGTACTGGCACAAGGTCAGACGTATAGACCAATGGAATAGAACTGAGAGCTCAGACATTAATCTTCACATTTATGCCCAACTGATTTTTGACAAGGTGACAAAGACTACTTAACTGGGAAAAAAATAATCTCTTTAAAAAATGGTGCGCGAAAAACTGGATCTCCATTTGCAAAAAATTAGAGAGGACCCTTAACTCACACCATACACAAAAATCAACACAAAATGGATCAGAGACCTTAATATAAGAGCTAGGACTATCAAACTCCTAGAAGAAAATGTAGGGAAGCATCTTTAGGACCTTATGTCAGTGGTTTCTTAGACTTTACCCCTGAAGAATAAGCAGCAACAACAACAACAAATAGATAAATGGGACCTCATCAAAATTAAAAACTTTTGTGCCTCAAAGGACTTTATTATGAAAGTAAAATGACAGCCTACAAATGGGAGAAAATATTTGTAAAGCACATATCTTATAAAGGTTTAAAGAAATCCTTCAACGTAAAACAGAAAAACAAACAGCCCAATTAAATATGGGCAAAATATTTGAACTGATATCTCTCCAATGAAGATATATGAATGGCCAGAAAGTACATGAAAAGATGCTCAACATCATTAGCTATCAAGGAAATGCCTCAGTTCTATTTCCTATCTAGGAGAAAGAAGGAAAAGTTCAGAAACACCCCTTCCAGTGCACTCAAGTAAGTTTCAGGTACAGGTAAGTCACTTGGTCTGCCACAGGTAACACTGGGCCATGGAGCAAGCTTGCCAACCCTGGCTTAGGTTCCACCTTTGAGACACCTGCATGCCCTTCCCTGATCAAAGCCATTTACCAAAGAAGCATTTTCTTTTTTATTTATTAGAGAAGTTGTGGGTTTACACGAAAATCATTAAAAACACAGGATTCCCAAACACCACCCCACCAACAACAACTTGCATTGGTGTGGAACATTTGTTACCATTGATGATAGCACATTTTTATAATTGTATTATTAATTAAAGTCTGTGCTTTAACTTAGGGTTCACTGTTTTGCCCACATTGTATCCCTAAAGATCTGTATAGATCAGTTCCTGGGAGGTAGTAGGTCCTCAACAACTACTGTTGAATAAAAGATTCTCTGGTGACTTCCAGATACAGATTCCTTGCTGGAATTATATGTTAGCACCATGGCTCATTTCCTCAAGCCCTTATGATGACCTCTATAAGTACGCATTTGGGCTGGCCAGATACTACCACACAGCAATATGGTGCCATCAAGGCAGATGCTCAGTCAATAAATACTCAATACATAAGTTAAGGAGCAAATTCCATACACTGCAGTCTTTGGAGGTGATTAGATGAGAGATCATGAAACATTTCACTTTTGTGAGTGAAGATGAGAACAGTGTCCATTCATGAATTAAGAAAACTGCTTTAAATTTATGTCTTTCCTGTATTTTTGTAGTAAGCTAGTGGTCACCAAAGAATGAGAATTCTGTGCACTGCCCAAATTAGGGAGTCCTGAGGCACAGTAAATTATATGGTCATCCAAAAGGTATGTTCAGAAAAACTATTACAAGAGACAAAGGAGGATACCATATAGTAGTAAGTTGGTCAATCCAATAAAAATATAACAATTATAAACATATATGCACCTAATTTCAGAGCACCAAAATATATGAAGAAAACATTGACAGAAATGAAGCAGGAATTGGGCAGTTTTACAACAACAACAATAATATTAATAATAATAATAATTAGAGATTTTAACACACCATGGACAAACCCTCTAGACCAGGGGTTCTTAACCAGTGGTCCATGGACACCCAAGGGGACTGTGGAAAGATTTCAGGGGGTCTGTGAGCTTGAATTGAAAATTAAAAAAAACATTATTCTTGTGTGGATGTGTTGGTGTGGGTGTGTCATAAAACTATCTGCCGCTATATTCTCAGAAGGAGTCTGTGGTTTTCACCTGACTGAAAGAGGTCCGTGGAACAAAAAAGGTTAAGAACCTCTGATATAGACAGATTAATGAGGAAACATAGGACTTGAATAATGCTATAAAACAGCTAGACCTAACAGTTTGTATATATATCACTGTGGCAGTTTGGGATTACTTTAAAGAATCCCAAAAAGAGAAAGGTTATGTTTGTAAACTAGTCTATTCCTCTGGGTGTGATACCCTTTGATTGCATTAAATTCAGCTGATGAGTCTTTGATTCATTACCTGTAAAGATTGGGGCTTTTCATTTGACTACATCAGTGGGTGTGACACAGGTTGATTCCCCACCCCGTCACTTGGTCTGATATAAATGGACACTCACACAGATGGACAGACATACCAGAAGAGAGAGCACTGTCATTTTTGACCCTGCCATGTGACAGAAAGGAGAAAGCTCAAATGGCTGAGGCCCAGGGGAGAGATGAGACATTTTGCCTGATAGCTTACAGCTGAGATTCAGAAGAAATCAGTATAACTGGGACTGATATAGGAAGCCTGGAAAGAAACAAGCCCTATGCTAGGAGAGAGAGGACTTCATTTAGACATGAAGCCTCTAGAGGCTGGGCCCACAGAACCCCAAGAGGAAGAAGCCCAGAGAGGAAGGCAAAGACCAGCCAGAGATTGGTGACCATCTTGCTTCATCATGTGGCAACACCCTGGAATAAAAAATAGCTGACTTTGGTAAGAAAGCATCTCAGCTGATGTCTTGATTTGGCCTTGGGACTCTAAGCTTTTACCCCAAAGAAATACCCTTTATAAAAGCCAATAGATTTCTGGTACTTTGCATTGGCTCCCCTTTGGCAGACTAATACAATCACTCTAACCAACAACAGCAGAATATGCATTCTTCTCAAGTGCACATAGATTGTTCTCCAGGATAGACCATATGTTAGTTCACAAAACAAATTTTAATAAATTTTAAAAGATTGCATTCATAGAATGTATCTTCTCTGTCCACAGAGGAAAGGAACAGCAATTTTTCCTAAATGCTTCAAAAAATTGAGGAGGAGGGGCCTCTTCCTAACTTATTCTATGAGGTCAGAGTCACCCTTATACCAAAGCCAGATAAAAGTAACACAAGAAAAGAAAATTACAGACCAATATCCCTTATGAATATAGCTGGAAAAAATCCTCAAGAAAACAGTAGCAAACTGAATCTAACAGCATATTAAAAGGATCATACACCATTACTAAATGGGATTTATCTCAGAAATAAAAGGATAGTTCAACATAAGAAAGTCAATCAATGTAACAAAACATATGAATAGAATGAAAGAAAAAAGCACACCATCTCAATTGATACAGAAAATATATTTAGCAAAATCCAATACACTTTCACAATAAAAACACTCAGAACAATAGCAATAGAAGGGAACTTCCTCAACATGACAAGGGCATTTATGAGAAAACCACAGCTAACATTATACTCAATGGTGAAAGACTGAAAGCTTTCCCCCTAAGATCAGGAACAGAATAAGGATGCCCACTTTCCTGGCTACTATTCAACTATTGAAGCTCTAGCTAGGGCAATTTAGGCAAGAAAAAGGAAAGGTATACAAATTGGAAAGGAAGAAGTAAAATTATCTCTCCATTCATAGATAACATGACACTTAATATAGAAAGTCTCAAAGAAACCACAAGTAAAGTAGCAGAGCTAATAAATGAATTCAGCAAAGTTGCAGGGTACAATATTAACACTCAAAAATCATTGTGTTTCTGTATACTAGCAGTGAAATATCTGAAATGGAAATTAGGAAAACAATTCCATTTTCAATAGTATTTAAAAGAATAAAATACCTAGGAATAAATTTAACCAAGGAGGTGAAATACTCAGGCATCTAAAACTATAAAATATTACTGAAAGTTATTAAAGAAGAGTTAAATAAATGGCAAGACATACCATGTTCATGGATAGGAAGACAATATTATTAACATGCCAATACTACCTAAGGCAGTCTAGAGATTCAACACAATTGCTATCAAAATTTCAACAGCCTTTTTGTGCAGAAATGGAAAAGATGATCCTCAAATTCACATAGAATCCCAAGGGTCCATAAATAACTTAGTAAGTTCTTTTATCTTGAAGATAAAGAACAAAATTGGAGATCTCACATTTTCTGATTCCAAAACTTACTACAAAGCCATATTAATCAAAACAGTTGGTACTGGCATAAAGACAAACATTTAGATCAAAGGAATAAAATTAAGATTCCAGAAATGAACCCACACTTGCATGGTCAGTTGATTTTTAAGAATGATGCTGTTTATATTAAATGGAAAAAGAATGACCTTTTGAGCAAATGGTGCTGGGAAAACTGAATGTCCACATGCAAAAAGAATGAAGCTGCACCCTTCCCCTCACACCATACCCAAAAAAGGAACTCAAAATGGATCAAGCACCTAAGCATAAGAGCTAAACTAAAAAATTCTTAGAAGAAAACATAGGGAATACCCTTAAGACCTTCGGTTTGGCCATGATTTTTAAGCTATGACACTAAAAGCATGAACAGCAAAAGAAAAAAAATTACATAAAATGGACTTTGTCATTTTATGTTAAAAACATTTCTGTTTTAGTTTGCCAAAGGATGGTCCATGCAAAGTACCAGAATTGTATTGGCTTTTATAAAGGGTATTTATTTGGGGTAAAAGCTCACAGTTCCAAGGCCATGAAAAGTCCAACTCAAGGCACCATAAGAGGTGCTTTCTCACCAAAGCCAACTGCCCTGTGTTGAAGCAAGATGGTGGACAATCTCTGCCTGGTTTTTGCCTTCCCTTCTGGGCTTCCTCTCTCAGGCTCAGCTGCTCCACTTTCTTCCTGATTTCAGCTGCTAGCTGGCATAGGGCTTGTCTCTTTCTGGACCTCCTATATCAGTCTTGGATGTTCCATACCCTTCCCAAGTTCAGCTGTGAGCTACCAGGCATATAGCAGGGCTGGTCTCCTCATGAGCTGCTCGATGGGCCCAGCCTTTCGGGGGCTTTGTGCTTAAGCCATCCTCTCTCTCTCACATTTCAGAATCAAATATACTGGCTATTTTTCCCTCTGTTTGTCCCTGTGAGTCTGTTTATATCAAACCCAGCAAGGGGGCGGGGACTCAACCTCACTGACATAGTCATGCCTCATTGACATGGTCCAATCAAAAGCCCTAAAGCAACGTTATCAAGTAATCTATTCAAAGGCCCCTCAACTGAATTTAATGCAATCAAAGGGCATCACACCCAGAGGAATAGATTAGTTTACAAATATAATCTTTCTCTTTCTGGAATTCATAAAATAATCTCAAACTGCTGCATTTTTTATATCATAGGACATTTTCAGGAAAGTGAAAAGGACATCTATAGAACTGCCACAACTCAACAACAACAAAACAGCCCAATTAAGAATGGGAAAAGGACTTGGATAGATATTTCTAAAAAAAAAAAAAATATATATATATATATATATACAAATGGCCAATAAGCACATGAAAAGATGTTAACCATCATTAGTCATCAGGGAATTGCCCAAATCAATACCACTTCACACTCTCTAAGATGGCTATCATTTAAAAATGGAAAGTAACCAGTGTTGGTAAGTATGCAGAGAAATTGGAACTCTTGTGTGTTGTTGGTGGGATTGCAAACTGATGCAGCCACTGTGGAAAACAGTCTGGCTGTTCCTCAGAAGGTTGAACATAGACTTCCCACATGATTCAGCAATTCCACTCCTAGGTATCTGCCCAAAATAATTGAAAACAGGGATTTTAACAGACTCTTGTACACCAATGTTAATAATAGCATAACTCACATTAGCCCAAAGGTAGACTCAACCCAAGTGTCCATCAATAGATGGATATATAAACAAAATGTAGTCTATACATACAAGGGAATATTATTCAGCTGTAAAAAGGCATGAAGTTCTGATACATGGTACAACATAAATGAACCTTGAAGACATGGTGAATGAAATAAGCCAGAAACAAAAGAACAGCTATTGTGTGATTTTAGTTGCATGAAATACCTAGATGAAGCACATTTATAGAGACAGAAAGTAGGTTGCAGGTTACTATGGGCCAGGACATGGCAGTGATGTGCAATTATTGCTTAATGGGTGCAAAGTTTCGGCTTGGAGCAATGGAAAATTTTGATAATGGATGGAGTTGATAGCACAACATCTGAATGTAATTAATACCACTGAATTGTACCCTTGAAAGTAGTTAAAATGGAAAACGTTGAGTTGTATTCATATTACAATAAAAATTTTTAAAATCATGCTCAGTGTCAGTATATTACAGAGACTGTCTTTTATTTAAGAAACTCAGATTTTTAAGTGGACATATAAGTGACAACAAGAAATCATAACTTCTAAAAAGATGAAATAATATTAAATAAAGATTATTTAAATTATTCTAATTTTAAGTTTTATCTAGCTGTTAGTTTGGTCAAGTTACTTAAGTTTTTCTGTATTCCAATTTTGTAGCTTCTATAAATTAAGGAGTTGAGCTGGATTACCTCTAAGATTTCCCATGCCTCTAAATTTTACTTTTCCAAATGCACAACACATGGAGTCCCATTTAATCACCTCCCATGGAGACTTCATTCCAACCTGCTTGATCCCTAATTTGCCTCTCCCATTTTACTTTGAGTCTGCACTTTTCTCTCATAGCACCTGGAGCAAGAGGAAACACCAGCTCCAACATCTCGAGCTCTTTGATCTATTTTGTGATGGTCCCAGATCAACTTAAGTGATCGACTCCTCCAGACCAAGCAGTAATTAACTAAATTGCTTCCTTGTTTTCACTCCCAGTTTTCCTTCCCTTTTTCCTCTTTTCCCCTTCCATTTACTCATTTTTTTCCATCTGTATCTGCAGTATGTTTCCAGAGAAGCAATATCTTACTTAGATTATGTTGCCGTCCTTAACCAATAGCACGAGAAACATATGCAGCATTTGTTTGTTTCTGTCTCCCTTTCTCAATCAATATCATCTATCTGTCTGTCTGTCTGTCTATCTCTCACTATCTTTATCATCATCTACTTTCAATCTATCATCTATTTACTTATCATCCATCCATCTATCTATAGACTATTAATCAATCTATCTATCTAATTCTCCAAATATAATTTGGGAAAGAAGATATGTATCATTTTTGAGAAAAAATCCTATTTCCTCTCATCTCTACATTTTGCACCTAATGTCTCCTCTCTTGGAACAGCCACCCGAGCTCTCTTCTTTTGCCAGCTCTAGCTTCAAGGCCTCACTCATTTATTGCCCCATGCCTTGCCAATCCTTCAGTTTCCTCTCCACAAAGGAAGAAGTACGAGGTATTCTTATAAGACACTCCACATGGTGCACCTGACCCTGGAAAATCTGCCCTGTCAGAGAGCAAAGTCAGTACATGACTCTCTCTGTCCTTTCCTTCTGAGCAGATGTTCCTAGGGAACAGTGCCTGGGTGTATCTCAGGCAACATATCACCCTGGGATCTCCCTTAGGCTTTGCTCATCCACCAATTTTGCATTCCCTGCATCTGTGTGAGGTATACCCCAGTGACATCAGAAGTGGCTAATGCACCGTAACTGATTCTCTCGTATCCTGAGCTTGTTGTTCCAGGAAGTCCTGGGACCTGGCAGAGGTTCACCCTTTTAGCTCCCAGCCTTCACAGAAGCAGTGGGGTCCCCTTCTCACAGCAGCTTTGAATGACCAGACTTTCACCTCAAGGCAGGCACCTTGGTGAGCTCTCTGGTGGGGAAGGCAGGACAGGGTGCTTGGCGAAAGGTAGAGGATCCTTAGTCTAGGACATAAATGCTTTCTTGTGTGATTGCACCTTTCATTTCTAGTCCTGAGTTCAAAACTCTCATGGTTAAGCTGTATGGACTCAGAGAATCATCGGAAAAGTCACCTTTCAGACTCATGCGATTTGGTCTACAGGCAAAAACTCTTTCTTTACTTGGTGATTATCATCTTACTTTACCATAGATTTTATTTGTTCCCTCCTCTGCATGTGCCTTCTCTGCTCACCATAACCCGGATGGCTAATCTCTGTCTTCATTAAGGGCCTCAGAAGCTTTTACAGACATGGACTGTGGAACCAGTTTCATACCAAGATGTTTTGCAAGATTTCTATCTTCCTGGTTAGATTATGTGTTCTTTGAAAGTCTAGGGTTTATCTTCCCCATTTTTGTACCTCTGATAAATTAATAAAGAACAGGGGTTCAATCCATACTTGTTGGATAAATTAATGATAGAACTTCTCAAGGGAAAGAGAATAATATAGGCAGAGCCTCTCATCCCTGTCCCTGGCACTCACAGAGATGTTGGTTCTGTTTCTGTTCTTTTAGGAACCTCCTGGTGGTCTTCCCATGGCCATATATATCAGAGCAGACCGACCCAAGAAGCTTTCTAGTCTCTCTTATTAATGCCAAAGGAAAGAAATGAACTTCCAGAGCAAGGTCAAATAAGTCTCAAGGAGGAGCTCTCCTTGCCCTGGCACTGTTCCCTTGGATCACATTTTCATACTCCCACATCCATAAGATGCCCTGTAGCCAGAGTGCCTCTCTACACATATCCCTGCCCCTTCCCCCATTGATTCTCCAATTAGATCCATGGCTTTTCCTCAAGGATTTGGCTTAGTTTTCTCTTCAGACTACACTTAATGGCATGCCCTCTCCTCTCTGGTCCCTGAGAACCCTCTTGTCTGGTCCAGGCCAACCAGACTCCCCTTTGGGATGGGAATAAATATTCACACTCACAGACATCCCCACACAGAACAGCATAATTAATGGCTTCTCACCTCCTCAGGGTCCTGCTGGTACCTTAGGCTGTCAGATGTGAATAACTCCTGCTTCGATCTCCAAAGAAGGATGTCCTGGACAGAGCCATAGAATCCCCATCAGTGAGAGCCTCAGGGAAGCTTCTCCCAAGTCATTCAATTTCTCTCCATCACGTGGCTCCTGCAGCACCAGGTACAGCGGTATCCCCAAGGTCTTCAAGAAATAGATTCATAATGCCCATAATGTGTGATAAGGAGCTCTACAAGAGCCTTGCTTCACTTTATAAATTTTTCTCTTAGTGTCATTAGGAAGCCATACAGGAAATTGCTTTGCATAATCACCATCATTGTTTTCCCACAGTTCATGGGAGTCTGTGGATGCATCACTTACTCTGCCTCAAGAGAGTTTGGTCTACCTTCTTTCTCCACTTACCGTTACCACTTGGCATCTCTCCATTATAGTAGGCATTTAGCTTTCCTAAATATAAAGGTGGTGTGATGCCTGCTAGGGCATCAGCAGTGTTGGAAGTGTTTATGGCTTCCCTGTGTTCTACAACATTTACCAGTTCTGGTGCTCCTCTGCCTCCCTACATATCTGAGATTCCATCAGTGTTATTTCCTTTCAGGCCAAAGAACTTCCTATATAGCATTTCTTGAAGGGATGGTCAATTTCTCTTAGCATTTGTTTATTTGCCTTACATTTTTAAAAAATGCATTTCTTTATTTTGCCTTTATTTTTTTAAAGATATTTTCACTTGTTGTAGAATAGTTAGTATGGTAGATTGAATCACGTCCCTCAGAAAAGACATGCTCTTAGTGTGGGTTTGGACCCATTGTAAATAGTATTTTTGAACAGGGCACGGTGAGTCAGGGTGTGCACTCCTTTGTGAACGTGATCTTTGAAGGTGCTATAGGTGTGGCCAGATGAGTCGGGGTGGACCTTAACCTGTATTACCGGAGGCCTCACGAAGAGCCGGGAAGGAGAGGACATCACCACATGACGAGGCAGAGAAAGAACCCAAGGCACACGAGGATGGCCCGAGGCCAGCACCAGAACAGGACAGACTTGGAGAAAGCAAACCTCGCCAGGATGTTCAGCTTGACTTCTAGCCTCAAAGCTGTGGGCCCCTAAATTCCTGTAGTTGAGTCAAAACAACTTTATGGCATTTGCAGTAGCTGCTCTGGCACCGAGATACTGGTCCAACAGGACTTTTCCGCTAGCACTTTAGAGATGCCGTTTCCTTGTCATCTGGACTTCAGTGTCCCCGATTCAATTACACTCTCACTGGAATCATCGCTTTCTTGTATGGAATGTGGGGTTTTCTCTGGATATTTCCAATTTTTTTTTATCTTTATCTTTAGCAATTTTTGTACAATATACTTATAATATACATAGGCTTTTAAAACCTTTCCTGGTTGTGGTTCACTGAGCTCCTTGGGTCTGTTCATTGATATTGGTCACCAAATTTAAGAAAAAAATTATTTTTCAGATTATTTTCTGCCTATCCCTTTCTCTCCTCTTCTTATGGGTCTCTAATTACATGTATGTTGGATTGCTTAGCTATTTTCCTCAAAGATTAGACTTTTTCATTTTTTAAAATAGTTTTTCTCTCTGTTCTTCATATTGGATAACTTTGACTTACCTGCTGTTCATTCCCTTTCTTCTGCCATCTCCAATTGCTTTCACACAGTGGTTTTTTTTTTTTTTTTTTCCATTTTAGATTTTTATTTTTACTGTAAGAATTCCTTTTTAGTAGCTTCTACTTCTCTCCTGAGATTCTCCATGTGTGCATTATGACTCTCTTTTCTCAGTTTTTGGGCATCTTTGCAATAGCTGCTGTGGAATCTGTTGGGATTGAATATGTCACCCCCAAAAGACACCTTCAAGTGTTGATGCACATTCCATGGGTGTGGACCCCTTTGTCGAGTGCCTTTGAGTGTGAGGGACAGTCAGGTCCAGATCGTTGCTGTTATTTCTATAATACACTAAAACATAAGTTTACTAGGGTCAATAGTAGTGGAGCTATTAATTTCTGCCAATCACTGGTCTAAGCACTTTACATTTATTAACCCTTTTAATCCCCACAACTTTCCTCTGAGGAATGTACTATTCACCCAATTTTAAGGGTGAAGAAACTGAAGCTACTTCAAGAAAATATATTGAGTATCTAATGCATGCCAGACTCTGTTTGCAGGGTATACAGTGGTGAATAATACATACCAGGTACCTGCTTTCCTTATTGTAGACGAGGCTAGCAGAATATAAATAAATAATAAAAAATTTTTTATGGTGATAAGTGATACATAGAGAATTAATATAGAATCATACAAAGTAATTGTGGATCCTTGTTAATTCATATAAGGTCCAGAAACCTCTCTGAAGAGGTGCCATTTTAGAAAAAAATCCAGGAGGAGGATCATTTCAGGCAAAAAGAAAGAACCTTAAAGTAACTCAATGTGTTCTAGCTACAGGGAGATTGGTATACGTTGTTGTAGAAAGATCGGAGAATCAGATGGTATTGGACTGTTAACCAAGAATGAGTTTAGAATCACTTCCCTCCAATGAACAATTACTTATTGATCATGTAACATTTGTCAGACACTGTTCTGGGTGGTGGAGACAGTGATGACTCAAATAAAGACCCTTCTTTCAAGGGAAAGGCCTCACTGACAGGTGATATTTGGACAAAAGCCTAAAAGAAGTAAACAAAGGTGACTTGCTAATATCTCCCAGGGAAGAGTGTACTGGGCAGGAGAGATAGCAAGTGCAATTGTCCTGAGGCAGGATAAAATTCAGAGTGCTCAAGAAACTCAAGGAAGCCATTGTGGCTGGAGACATCACTCTTCGCCTTAATCATTGGCAGGGATGACAGTGGTTCTTACCTGGTAAAACAGCTGCTTTAAAATCTGCGAATCTGTCAGAGTGTAGATTGGGAAGTATAGGAGACAAGGTCGTAGGTGTCCTGGGGGCAAACTCTGAATGACATTGGATTCCATTGGCTGTTTCTAGCAGAGGTGTGGCATGGTTGGACTTACTTTTGTTTTCAGAGATTCGTTCTATCTGGTGTGTCGGGCAGCATCAGTGGGAATAAAGAGATGGGTTAGGAGTCATTTATAATGATCTCAGTTAGAGTGGATGGTGAAGGTGGGGCTGGTAAGAATTGGCCAGTTCCAGAAATGCTTTTGAAGGAAGAATTGGGATTTGCTATAGGTCACTAGGAAAGTGAGGAATTGAGGATTATGCCATGATTTGCCTAATGTACTGGAATAACTGAATAGTGATTCGGAGAGGGTTTGGGAGAATTGAGAATCTGCTTTTAGAAATTTGAGGTGCAGATGTAGATTAGGCAGTTGAATATATAGGTCTGAAGTTCAGGAAACAATATCTGAATTTCATTTGTTAAAACAAAATGTGGCTGCTGTGTGGTAAGTAAGTTATAGGGTAGAAATACCAACGGTCTGCTAGAAATCAGTGTTTTATTACAATTATAATATCTATTGAGTGCATAGATAGAACACTGATTTTATCTAGGGGTTTTGCTTTGCAAATTAAAGTACAAGGGGGAGGGGTGAAGTTGTTAAGAGTTTTGTAAGGAAGGGAATGATGAACAATGGTCCTAGTTAGGGAAGTAAGGAAATGGAGATATGAGGGTTTGGTCAGTGGATTGGAAGGCTAGAAGACAAATAAAAAAAAAAAAATACAAACCATGGAGTGCTTGACTTGCAATTAGAAGTAGTGGTCAGAGAGTTAGAGGCATGAAGTCAAGATCTGAAAGGAGAAACCGTTTTTGTGATAACAATGGCTAAGCAAGAGAACTTGGGAGTGAGTAGTTATGGAAGAGTGAAGGGCACAGAGAATTGCTAGACGCAGATGTCAGATGGACCATCACAGAGATGATGAATTCACTGGTAGGAGTGGGGGAAACTAAGGCACCGGTCTGGGGGCTATATTATCTAAGCATGGGCCAGCACATCTTGGGGGCTGAGAGGTCAGTCCATGGCAGCAAGGGGAGGGATTGGAAGTGACAAGGTCTGCTCCATGGTCTTCAAAGAAACCATGTCTTATGAAGGAGAAAAGGTTATTGCAAGAATCTGTCCTGCAGAGTCTTGCGGGGGTCTGTCCAGCAGAGCCCGCGATGGCGGAATGAAATTACTCTAAAGGTGGAGGTTGAGGGAGGCTGGGGGGAGAGCAGCTGAAGAAGCTCTTGTCTTGAGCTGATCCCCAGCACGCCTTTTATTCAGGATTTTTTCACAGTCAATGTCAGGGGATCAGGCAGGTATGGAGGCACATGAGGGGTGTAAATAATCTCATAAGAATTCCAGGCTGATAATGGGGAAGCAGGGTTACAGAAACATTTAGTGACATACATAGGAGATAGGATGGGAGATAAGATAAGCAGGAAAGTTCCTGTTTATGGCAGGAAACTATAGTGTTGAATTCTCAGTGTGGGCAGAGAAACAGGCCTCCAAGCTATTTCTTAGATGTAAAGATCAGAGAGTTCCCACATCTCCCCCTTTTCTGTTTAAATAAGAAGAAAAAGAAGAGGGAAAAGTATCCTGACACAGTCTTTATAAAAACTGCCGCCTTCCTGATAGTTCAAAGTAAATAAATGGGAGACAAATTTTAATAGTAATAGCAAGGTCAGTTCGCTGTCTGCTATCTGGGTTCTGAACTGAGCTGACAAAATAGTCATGGTGGCAGGAAAAATTCCTTTGGTGAGGTGAGGGTCAGTGTCCTACCTCTGTAGGCCCTCAGATTCTCTCCTGATGGCCCCTCTGTGACTGTGCCTGTCTTAGGCTGTTCCTTCCTTGAGGAATCTTACCTGTCTCTGGCTACCAGCCATCCAGGGCCAAGAAGGGTGAAATGATTCTTTGACAGTTTATGCCTCCATGGTCTCCACACCCAACACCAGCCTTGGGACTTCCTTGCCCATAGGTGGGGCCCCAGCTCTGGTCACTGGTTTTGGGGATCCCAGGTTTCTAATGCAGAGAGGGCCCAGCATTGGGCAGGAGACAGACAGTTCAACACCAGCTCCTAGAAGGCCTGCTCAACCTAGAGATGCCAGGCTCGTGGCACAAGGCAACCCTATGAGTGGGACGTGCAGGACACCTCCAGGTTATGATAGGAACAAGGGGAAGGGGGGAAACTAGAAAAAACTGTGTTCAGGAAGAAAAAGGGGTCACAGAGTCAGGCAAATAGGTAGCCAGGTGAGAAGGAGGGAAAGGAGACCTTGGGATGAAAAATTAATTCAAGGGTTTTTAACCAAAGGGCCCCCAAGTCTCCACCCCTTTTGTTTCTTTGTTCTTGATTTCCAGGTGTGGGCGGCGAGAGAGATGAAGCAGTGGCCAGGGCAGTGATTTACTCTTCAGCGTGATGAACTTGAGAAAGGGCCTGGCAGATTAACTAAGAATTGATAATAAAACAAGGAGCATGATTATTCCTGTGAGAGATATTATCCGGATTCGTATGTTTAGGCCATGAAACCAATTTGAGGGATTTAACCACTGTAAATTATCATTAAGTGTTTGAAACACTTGCTGAGCAGGAAGTTGTTTTTGAGATAGTTCATGTTCCACGTTTTGCTGGAGAGCCAGTACTTCTCCCTGTAGATGGGAGGAGAAGGCTCCTTGAAGGTGAGTTTTAACTTGTTCCCAAGAAAGTTGGGAGCTATTCCAAGGCAAAGGGGTGACACAAATTTTAACATGTTCCCAGTCACACAGAAAATCTTGTCTGGTTGCAATGAGGACATTACTCATATAATGATAAATACATGGTTGTGGGAAGGCAGAACGAGTAGGACATAAAGCCTGAAAGACACAATATTGACACATGGTGGGGCTATTGAACATTTCTTGTGGCAGGACCTTTTATTGATATTTAGTTAGTGAATTTTGTTAATAATTGAAAGAATATGAAATAAGTGAAGGATTGTTTATAAACAGGGGCTTAACTGTTATATTTCAATCTTTAAGATATGTATACCCACATTCACATGCTTACCAAACTGGGGGACACACTGATATACCTGGCTCATTTTTGGCTAGAGTCCTGGATAGATACAAGACAAATGCTAACATGTATATTTAGTTTAATAAGTTTATACTGAAAATTAGAGTGAGAAACAAGAATAACATAATCAATTAAAAGATTAAGTTAATATTGAACAGAGTTCCAGAATGATAGATAAATAGAGCAGTTTTACATATAAACTCACCAACATCTAACTTTTGGTTGGGAAGTTTTGAATTAGTAGCTGATACTAGAGTTTTGATTGAAAACACTTGTGTAGAGCACTTCTTCCTAGGGTGGTGGGACTTTAAATGGTCTGACTAGGGATTATCTTTTTTTACTGTGTTCAGGATTAATGAACCTGATATTATAGATGCCACCTTGTGAGGACTGCGTTAATTCCCAAGGAAGTGGCCAGCCTTCTCAGGAAGGAACACAACCCTCTCTGGGCAGTACCTGCCAAGGTTTATGCATCAGTCCCTGAGAAAGTGGCCAGCCTTCTCAGGAACACAACACTCGTTGGAATGCACTTTACCGGTTTTTTATTTTTTACAAAACATCCCTGATGTGCTTACTGTTTTAGTTTTCATTATTCTTCCTAAAATATGAAAAGTGTTGACTAGCAAGGCATTGGTTTGCTGATTAACAAGGTTTTTTGCATGATGTTTTATTTTTCGGTTTGAATAATATCCACTAATTTTTTTCCCTACTACATTTGGTTTTAGGACTGTTTAAACTCAAAGGAAGAGATTTACATATGCATTCAACAATATATATTTATGTGTTATCAAATTACTTAAGTACATAATTATTGTATTATTAAAGTTTTGATTAGTATTCAAGCATTTTATACATAATTCATAATTATAGTAGATTATATAACAACAAATAATAAGATTTTAAACTAGTAGACATCCAATGAATAAACTTTTATTTCTTATAGGTTAAGATTTCTAACAGTGAGGTTATATAGGCTGATAGCATGTTTAAAATGACTTTATTGTCTCCATTTTGTATAGCTTGAGGCATAGGTAACAGCGAATTATTATTTTATTTGCACTGTGGTGCAGCACATTAACTCGTAATCTTAATATCTGCATTGGTTTTGCTGTTAGCAGTTTAACTGGAACTGGAACTGTGACTCACAGTGTTGACTTTAAACTTAGTTTATTGTTTGCTTTCTTTCGGGAAGGGGAATGTGGGCTGGCTTGACTTTTTTAAGGAGATACTAAAGAAAGCTCAGCAAGTTTCAAAACAAAGTGATAGTGACATGACTGGATATTAATTTTTTTTGCAACAAACTAGCAATATTTGGGACTGCTGCATGCTGCTGTGGTGTTATTTTAATTTACATAATTTACTGTTATGCACCACCCCTGACAGCCCCTGATGGCTGCTCTCTTTCTGCAGCTATAGACCTGCTTCTTAGCAGAGGTGGGTAAATTAGATGAACATGAGTTAAAGCAGCCGCCTCTTGATTTTTAGGCGGAGAGGTTGTTTCTGTGACACATAAACCTTAAATTTTTAGAAATTTTATACACCTTTTAAGTATTCATATGAAGCTTTTATTTGTACAACTTTAATTAACAGATGGTTAAAGAATTTCCTTTTAATTTTAAAACAATTTTAAACACTTTCCATTCAAACTCTTACATATTAAATAAACTTAACTATTTTATTACTTTACCTTTTTCAAGGTGAGAGAACAAATCTTTTGCACTAATTTGAAATAAAAAGCTACTTTTCAGGATTTGATTTTGAGAAAGTAGGTTTGAAAAGTGATAAAACTTGTTTCTCCAAAGAAACGATAAGGTTAAAATATAGGAAGTTATTTTGATGAAACAGACTTTCTTTTTTGTATACTGATTATTCAGGAGAAAAAACTCTTTATAAACCTTTAGTAAAACAGAACAATGATTTAAGAAATTTTGAGAAAAGACAAAATTTTAACTTCACATCAGTATACTATTTGATAATAAAGCCTTTAAAACTTTATAGATAAACCCATTAAATCTTACTTAACTCTGATGACAAAAATTCCTTTTCCATGCACCTTCTGTATTTTCTGTATTCATTCAGGTTTTGCCCCACATTTTGTTCTTTCTTAATAACCAGTCATTTTATCTCAGGACAAAATTACTTTCTTTTTCCTTAATAATAAAAACACATTCTATATACCTTCTACACATAAGTTACCAAAATGATTCTGGAAACTGTTTCCAAGCAAACATTTTATAACATACAATTACCATCAACACTAAACAAATTTGTCAAAATAATGATTCAATATGGTTATAAATATTTTTATTATCCATATTTATTTATTGATATAAGTACGTATTTAATTTTGGCCATTTGAATAGAGCTCTTTTAATAATTTTCATTTATCAATTTAATATTACCATCTGGAGGTATCAAACTATACACTGATACTGAACAAACAGACAAACATAAAACGAGCTACAACCCATCAATAGAAACATACGTCTTTGATTTTACTGCTTTTGAGGATTTTTTTTTTTTGAAACTGTGCTGCCAAGTTCTCCTACTCTTCCAGCAGTTTAATTTTGTTAGCCCCCAGCAGCCCACAGCCACATTCTCATGTAGGCAGTAGGGGGGTTGCAGACTGGCTGCTGGAATGTTTTCTTTATCTTAGTTACCATTTTGACCCCCAAATGTTTTCTTACAAGCCTGAGCGCATGGATACGGGCTTTATTCAGCACTTCGGCCTGTGGAGTGCAGCCTTTTTGATATTCTAGTCGCCAAACACTAAATTGAGCTGTGGCAACAATCGTTTTTATAAGAACTTTCCAATCCCAGGGGCACATTGGATAGCCATTAGCAACGGAGTCTAACATCGCCGTAGTAAAGGAAATGTGGAATTCATTTTCATTAATACTTCCCTGCAGCTCTTTAAAGGCTGGATAGGGAAGTGATTCACGCCGTGGCTGTCCATTTTGGAGAGTTACAGGAAGGGCATGACATTTTCTTAGCCCTACAGCTTCTTTTAAGCATTTTTTCATAGCAGGACGAGGCGTCTGAGTTTCAGAGAAGACTGAGGGAGGTGGAGGAGGAAGTGGGAGTAAAGTTTCTTCTTCCTTAGGAATTGTGGATTTTTTAAGAGGAGCTGGGGAAGGAGGTGGAGAGGGAGATGGAAGCAGGGTTTCCTCTTTGTCCAAAGCTTTAGGACTTCTGGGTGGGGACTCCTCTGGAGGAGCAGTAGGCTGGGAAAGCGGGCATAAAGCTGTTTTTACTAGGCTCCAGGTTATAAGAGCAGAGGTGGGAATTTTCTCTCCCTGTTCATATTTTCTTTTTAGATTTTTTCCTACCTGCTCCCATAATTTTAAGTCTAACGTTCCTCTGTCGGGAAACCATGGGCAGAAATTTAGGACTAACTTTAATAAAGCAAATAGTTGAGTTTCTTTTACCGTACAGTTACCTGCCTTTAGTAATTCCTGAATGATTTTAACAAAAACCTTTTGCTCTTTCGAGTCCTGAACCCATGATGAAATAGGTAATACCCCTGACTGAATTCTTGACACGTAGGCAAATATCCCGAGCAGGCTTTGCTGTTCCCTTACCTTGGGATGATGAGTTATCCGGATAAATTTTGTCCCTTTGATGTGCCGATTGCGCCACTGGTCCGAATCACGTTGGGATCACCCCTGCAGGAATCTGTCCTGCAGAGTCTTGCGGGGGTCTGTCCAGCAGAGCCCGCGATGGCGGAATGAAATTATTCTAAAGGTGGAGGTTGAGGGAGGCCGGGGGGAGAGCAGCTGAAGAAGCTCTTGTCTTGAGCTGATCCCCAGCACGCCTTTTATTCAGGATTTTTTCACAGTCAATGTCAGGGTGCACGTGCAGGGGGATCAGGCAGGTATGGTGGCACTAGAGGGGTGTAAATAATCTCATAAGAATTCCAGGCTGATAATGGGGAAACAGGGTTACAGAAACCTTTAGTGATATACATAGGAGATAGGGTGGGAGATAAGAGGGATAAGATAAGCAGGAAAGTTCCTGTTTATGGCAGGAACCTATAGTGTTGAATTCTCAGTGTGGGCAGAGAAAGAGGCCTCCAAGCTGTTTCTTAGATGTAAAAATCAGAGGGTTCCCACAGGATATCATTGTTCTGAAATTTCAAATGGAACCCCAACGAACTTACAAATTGAATCTTTAGACCTTTGTATACCATTTTAATCCAAAGACCATTACAACTCTAAGAGAACAAGAAAGCAAATGCCTCTGTAGCGCTCATGAAGCTTTGGAAGCCTTTCTAAATTCTCTTTTCTTACTAATTAATTTGATCCTCACCCCAAAACAACGAGGTACAGAGAGGTGACTGAGATGTCGCCCAGTACCACAAGGTGACAACTGGTAAACACCCTTCCTCTGACCAGGCAGTTCCCTGTAACGTCTGTTTTGAAAACATGAATTTGTCCCAGGAGACGCCCTGGTCTGTGCTTGAACACCCAGTGATGACCTTCACCTCCATTCTCTGTGGACACAGGTGAGCACACCTGAAGAGATATGAGTTTGCACTGGACCTCTTTTCCTTCCAGCAGTCATCCTTGTTATCTCTCTGCTAGTGACTCGTATCCACAGCGTCCTTTTACCCTCCCAAAATACACAAAGACTCCTGAGTTCCGATTGTGCACAATACTTTTCATTTATGTGTCTCACAATTGCCTAAGAACATAGGTCTGTCCACAGGAGCCGGGTCCAGACCACTGGGCAAGTCCCTGTAGAACAGTAGTGTTAACACATGTTTCCCTCACAATTTAATTGCTTCAACTATTATTCCTATCCTAAGCACTATTTTCATGTACATTTTGGCAAATGGTATTTTTGTTTCAAAAATAAAATCTTCAAGACTTTGCAATGAAGGCATATCTCCCACTTTATATACATACTTCTAGCTCCTTCTAAAGTAAGGTTTTTTATATAGGCACTGTCGTACGATTTGAGAAGTAATAGTCAGCTTTATACTACTCTATATTTTCTCTAATGTTAGATGGAAAGAAATAAGTGCACATCCACCTCAAACAATAACAATGGATATTTTCCATTATCCTGGAAAATAAGTTTTCCAGGAGCTTAAATCCACCCTGATGGATCTAAAATTGGCTTGTCCTCATTTTTCTGGATGGTGGGGTGAGGGAGTAAGTGAATTTTACATATTTGCAGTGGGCTGAATGTTGGCCCCTCAAAGATATGTCCATGTCTAACTGTGAATCTGACCTTATTTGGAAAAGGGTCTTTGCAGATGTGATTAAGGTAAAGATTTCCATATGAGGTCATCCTGGACTTAGGCTCGGCCCGAAATCCAATGACCTGTGTCCTTGTAAGAGAAAGGAGAGGGAGAGGTGACATGGAGGCATGGGGGAGAAGGCCCTGTGGTGAGGGAAGAGACAGTGGAATTCTGCAGCCAAGGATGCCCAAAGCTGGCAGAGGTCAGGAAGCTTCCTCCCCTGAGCCTCTGGAGGAAGTGTGGCCCTGCAGACACCCCGATTTCAGACTCTGGACTCCAGAACTGTGGGAGAACTGCTTCCTGTTGCTTTGAGCACCTGTTGCTTCCTGTTGCTCCGTCATTTGTTGCGGCATCACAGGAAGCTAACACGGCCATTTGTCAAGCTACAGACTGAACGTGTGAGTTGGAATTCCGGCCGCCAGGAGGCCCACGAGAGGGGGTGCGTGATGGTCTCCAAGAGGAGTTTCTCCAGGAGGAAGCCAGCAGAACAGGCCTTTCTCCTGTAAGGCCGTCGCCAGGGGCCTGTGGGCTTGATTTCAGGCACCACAGTTGTTTAGTTACACAGCTCCTAGTTTCACATGTTCAAACAGACATTTTCCCTTTGGCGGTCCAGGGGCACCGGGGTAGCTGAGGCCCTGGGAGGCTTGGAATGTGCTCTTCTTCACGGAGGGGGTGGGGGGTGGGAAGTAGAAAGCTTTGCATTTCAAGTCCTATCAGTCATTCTGATACTCCTGGGCAGAGAAGGGACTCAAATGTGACTCCTCGAAGGGTCCCCAAATCTCGGGCTGCTTCTCCACATCCTCTTCCCTCTCCAGTCCCTCCTTGCCCCCTGGCTCTTTGGAGAACCTCTTTGAGGGATCTCTGCAGCCTCTTCTGTCTCAGGCTCCCCATGAAGTGGTGGGTGATGGGGCTGGCACTGCTATTCACAGAGGACAGAAGGGTATGCCGAGTGACAAGCCATTTCTTTCCTGTGTTGTACGTGAAAATCCTAACGCCAAAGGGCAGGAACTAGAGCAGAAGGATGCCGAGCAGAATGACAGTGGTGAGCTGCTGGGAGCTGAAGACCAGGGCCGGGCTGGATTCATCGGGAAGACCGACAGGCCCAGGATGAACGTGAAGGTCCTTCCAAGGTCAGAACTCACTTCTGAACAGGAGGCTGCAGGTCGGGGCCCAGGTCAGCCTGCAGATGGAGTAGAGGGTGGACAAGTGGCACAAGGTGCTGATGGTGGGCAGAGGGGGCTGCCCCACCAAGCAGGAGAGTCAGCACCATCTCCAGGAATGCAAATTGGGAAGGAATCATGGTGAACAATAAGGAAAATGAGTACAATTTCTTTTAAGGTGACACCGTGGTGCAACAGAAAAAGATGAAATCATCAGCGGCCGAGTTGCAGGTGTAGCTGATGGAGGGCATCCTCTTTACCCAGAAGCTGAGCAGCTGCAGGACAAGCTGTTGCCCACCAGCCCCCAAAGAAAAAGGTGGTGCACTAGGCATGACGCACGAGAGTTTTGTGACCTGGGCTTTGTAGAGTCTGCTGTAGGCGCTGCCGTTTCCTCAGTCCCATGGTCAGTAATGAGGGAGCTCCAGGGTTTTGGTGGAGAATCGAGACCATGCAGGTTGCATCCAAGCTCAGCAAAACTCTTCTCTTCACCTTGAAAAAATGAAGGCAGTGAAAGGAATCAGGGTCTCTGAGATGCTAGCAGTACCCTTTCCAGCATGAGAAATCTTCACAAGCCCTGGTGATAGAAGAAAGGAGATTTTGGTCAACACTCTGATGGAAGGAGGGATGTGTCTCAAGATGTAAGCGTCCTGCCTCAAGTTCTCTCCCAAACTGAAGGTCCTCCTCTTGGGGCCTGCTATGGGTGAGAATGAAGATCCCACTTCTTCCCAGGCATAGGGGAGTTCAAAGGACACCCAAGCCTAACCCCCCTTGTCCCAGGATTCTCTCCATGTCTAAACAGGGGACAATCCCCTCTGAATCTACAACTGCATGATAATGCCTTCTGCTCCGTGCAAGCTTCCGGCTTTGCAGTGTTTCACTCACAGTCTTCTTCCTCCTCTCTCATCTAAATCACTTCCCAATTGACTTTTTTTTTTTTTTAACCTCTACAACCTTGCCAACTAAAGGAAAAAGTCACAAAACTTTCCACCTAAATTGGACCAATTGAAACTCACCAGACAGGGCTTTGCATTTTTCACTCTGAATTATAGAAATTTTATACCATTAGTAGTTTGCAAAGTGTTAGCTAACCTTTTAAATTTACCATTTTTTTCACTCTCACATGAGGTATTTAATGTTTTCAGGAATTTGTGTTTGCTTTCACTTTTCATTATTACCATACAAAATCCCTCATGTTTTAATGTAGCTTTTTCTTTCTCTTAAACATCTTTTCCTTTAGGAATTTCTTTTAACCAGCCTATTCTTAGGATAAAATACCAATATTTGATCACTAACATAAAGGTATATGAGGTTTTTTTTTTTCAATGTTATAAGAGTAATGCATGAATATATTTTCATTTAAAGATGACTGATTGTATTAAGATTAAATTCTTTTTGACTGCAGCATATAGTGCTCTTTCCCTCTCCTAAAGGCAGCAACTGTTGTCTGTTTATTATGCTCTTACTGTGTAATTTTCTGTGTTAACATATACATACACAAACATATATCCTTATTTCTAACTGCATATTCTTCTATTGTGTGGATTTATAATAATGGATTTAGCCATATTCCTCTTAATAGTAATTCAGGATATGCAGGTATTTTATTAACAAAAGCAGTAAATATCTTTATACACGACATTTTCCAAATACTTGAAGATTCCTCTAGGTTAGAGGAAGAAAATGTAGCTGCTGGCCCGAGTGTCAGGCACACACTCCATTTTAGCAGGTCTTGCAAATGGCCGTCGTAGCTTACACAGAGCCCTAGTGAGAGGGTGGGGACCCCTTCCCTCACCTACACTTCTACAGACCAGGCCTGCTATGTTTCCTCTTTCCTGCATCTCCTTCCTTCCTCAAGTATCAGCCAGGCACATGATCACTCAGAATGAAGGCTCACTTTTCAGGCCACCGTGTGACTGATTTCCAGCAAATGGGCTGTAAGGGGCGAGCAAGTCCAGGGAAGGGGTTCTAAAGTCAGACCTTGCCTTTCCCTTAATCATTCTACATTCCTGCTGGTGGGATGCACGAAGGACTTCTTGGGCCTGAAGGAAAAAGCGCTATGCTGAAGCTGGTGGAGCAGGAAGATGGCATGGCCTGGGTACCTGGTGACTGCTGGATCTGCATACCAGCCCACCAGCTTGGAGATTCCTATTGGCTTTTAAAAAATTTAATTAATTTATGTATTTTAAAAGATATTTAGATTACACAAATATTACATAAAAAATATAGGGGATTCCCATATGCCCTGCTCCCCACACCGCCCCCATTTACCCCCATTAACAACATCCTACACTTGTGTGGTACATTCATTGCAATTGAGGAACACATTTTGGAGCATTGCCACTAAGCATGGATTACAGTTTACATTGTAGTTTACACTCTCTCCCACCCAATTCTGTAGGTTATGGCAAGATATATAATGACCTGTATCTGTTGTTGTAATGTCATTCAGGACAATTCCCAAGACCCGAAAATGCCCCCGTATTATACCTGTTTTCCCTCTCCTTGACCTCAGAACCTCCAGTGGCCACTGCCTCCATATTAATGATATAATTTCTTCCATTGCTAGAATCACAGTAAGTCTATAGTAGAATACAAGTAAGTTCACTCTTGTCCATAGTTCACTCCCCAATCCTGAGGCTTCTGGGATGGTGATGCCCACTCCACCTCTAATTGAGAGGGGGCTTCAGTCCCATATGACCAATGGATGGGTCTCTCTTGCTTGCATTTGTAGGCTCTCTTGGTTCCTTGGTATGGTGGCTGTCCATCATCACCTCTTTGTTACTTGTCCTGGGTGAGTCCAACTAACTGGAGAGTAGGTACTGTAACTCCACTGAGGCTCAGAGCCCGGCTGGCACATGGACAGTCCAAAGATTCAAGTCTCTTGGACGTACACCTCCCAACTCCAGCACCAACTCTAGGCTCAAATATAAGGGGCCAAAGAACCATGTGTAGGGAAACCACAACTGAGTCCAGTTCTGTCACCCTGGAGAGCACAAACCCCAAAGTAGGGCTCACTGGCAAGGCACCAAACTCATGAGCTATCTGCCCTGACCATAGTGCCTTAGGGTCTCCAGAGCTCTCAAGAACCCTGTTATTTGGGGTAGCATCTACTTTGGCAGTCAATGAGATCCTGCTGAGACGTGCATAAGCGTAAACTCTGGAATGACTTCCCGACTCACTTTAGTCTCTTAGCCATATAGACTAATTTGTCTTTACCTGTTCCCCCTTTTGGTCAAGGTCTTTTTCTAGTTGCATTGCTCGTTGGTGCTTGGTAGTAATCCCTTGGTGCCAGGGCGGCTCATCCCTGGAAGCCATTTCCCACACTGGGAGGAAGTTATTGCATTTATATGCTGAGTTTGGCTTAGAGGGAGGCCACATTTAAGCAACAAGGAGGTAACACTTAGGTGCCCTATAATACTATGCTAAGTTTCAATTTAAAGAGTAAAGGTTCATAAGCACAGTCATCAGTATCCAGGGCCTGTCAGTGGACCATTCTCCTTCACTAGCCATTGCCTCTGTACTTGGGGGATTCTTGCTGATCCATCAGAGAGAGATTCCTATTTTCATGTGAGAGAAAAGCCAACTTCAAACAATCAGCAAAATAGAAGTACAGGTGCAAAGAAAATGAAGTACCCATCACCCAGCTCCTACAATTATCAATGTAAGGCTAGTCTGAGTCCAGCCCCATCCTCTCCCTTGTTGTTCCCCCACTTCACTATTTTGAATAGTTTTGATTTATTTTGAATTACTTTGATTCCAGATATGATATTTCATCACTAAATATTTCAAAATAGGCAGACAGATGTGGCTCAAATGGTTGGGCATCTGTCTTCCATATGGAGGGACCTGGGTCCATTCCCTGGGACCTCCCAGTAAAAAAAAAAAAAAAAAAAAGTCAAAATATTTTACTAAAAGATAAGGGCTCTTTGTTTGAATAGCCACAATATCATTACCACACACAAAAATAACTAATTCTTTAATACCATCGACTATTTAGTATTCATATTTTCTCAATTACCTTTTGTTTTTTCTTTTACATTCTTTTGAATGGAGCTCCAGAGGAAGTTTATATATTGCTTCTGGTTGGTACATCTTTTAAGTCTTTCTTCAGCTACAGATTCTCTTTCCATCTACCATTTTTATTTGCAATATTGGTTCTAAAAATGGCCTCATCTGTCCTGTAGCATTTCTGCAGGCTGGACTGTATTGTTTGTGGTGTCCCTTGCCCCTCCTGCAGATTGGTAGTTAGAGCTGGAGGCTTGCTGAGAATCGGGTTGCCGAGACTTCTGCTGCTGCATCCCCAACAGTCACAAATTTAGCAGCTTAAGATTGATTGCCTCACTGTGCACAGGTCAGAAGTCTGAGCAGGCTCACCGGGGGCCCCTGCTTTGGATCTCATAAAGCCTAAATCAAAGGGTCATCTCAGCTGGGCTCTTATCTGGAGGGTCTGGGGAAAAATCCACTTCCAAACTCATTCATGTTGTTAGGAGAGTTATAACATTGTCTATTGTTTACAAAGATTTTCCTATGCAAATGTCATAAAATAAATATTTAAATGTTGTTTGATTCATATTTATTCATTTTTCATATTTAGTACTTTAATTATTTGAAATTTGATTTTGTGAAAATTGTGCTATAGTGACTTAGCTTCTTTACCTTCTTTATTTTTATTTTCCCCACTCATTGATGAACCAATTGTCCTAACTTGATCATTGGTTCACCCTAACTTGGTTTATTAAATATTTAATCCTCTGCTGATGAAAATGACACAACCACTGCATGCAAAGCTATCATAATCAGAATGTTTTCTCAGTTCTGATGATTTATTTGTTTAATGCCATAACAATCCACTGTATTAAATGCTTCAATCTATGATATATTTTGACAAGGTTCTTTTTTTTTTTTTTTGCCCCCAATTTACTTCGCTCCTCTTCCATACTATATCATGCATAAGAATTTAGAATAAGTATGTCATATTTCAAGAAATTCCTGTTGCTTTGGTTGCAATTTCATTGGGCTTTTGTACAGCATTAGGGACATCTGCCTCCATAATATTGGGTGTTCCCCATGCCCCCGGGTCACCACCGTGAAGGGCTTGGCAGGGTGGGAATATCAGCTGCAGTGGGAAGAGTTGATTGACAGGGGAGCACGGACTGTGATTCAGGGTCCTGGCAAGGACACAGGGAACTGTTCCTAACACCTTCCTTGAAGATCAGGCATGAAGATGGCCTGGAGTAATTTAGAAAGAGATGCCGGCACTTCCGTGGTGGAGGCTTGAGGAAGGGATCAGGGGGCTCAGAGGAGGGAAGTTTTGGACGGTTTCATGACCTGAGACCAAACCTTCCACTCAGCTCTATGACTGATACCCAACAATGCAGAGGTTTTCCGCCCGACGTGCACGGAAGAGCCAATTATGAGACACCAGAGTTTCAAAGAGAGAAAGAGCTTATTGCTAAGTGCAAAGCAATGAGATCAGCTGCCGTAGTGGCCATAAATCTGTCTCCCTCAACTGGAGAAACTTTCATTGTTTTATAGCATCCCAACAAAGGTAGGCAGGCTCAGGATGATAACGAGGTGAGAGAGAGTCTCATTACTGAGCATGCTCAGATTTATTACCTGCTTAGTTACGTGGTTTAAAGTTTAGGCTACTGCACATGTCAGGGGCCCAACTCTGACTAGCACTGCTTTGGTTTAGCAAGATAACTCTGGAATTTGGGGTGGCCAGCTCTGGGCTGATTCATTTTAATCAACAAGGGGCTGCATGTAAAGGCAACCCATTTCAGGGGGCTATGGGCAAAGACACCCCATTTCAGGGCTGCAAACTAAGATCATGAGATATGAGTGGGGACAGTAAAGAGTTGTCCCGTCATTGTCCAGTTTCCGGGTAAGGCCATGCAGTTTCAAAACATAGCACCAGTGTTAAAGGAACGAGGCATCTGGTTATAGTTCAGTGATTTGCAAGTTATCTGTTGCAAATCCGTATCTGCTTATATGTAAATAGAAGATATCAGCTTCCGGCTACTTATTAAGGCTAACGTGCGTCAGGCTATACGTCAGTGAGCTATCACAGTTATTGGTATTTTATTTGGCTACATTGCAAAATATTAGAAGGTTGGCAATTGCCTAAAACACAATCCAGTGAACTAAAACATATCTTTGAATTTTTCGGTTACGTTATCTGGGAGAGCGCAGAAGGACCCTCCTCTGGGGGGCAATTCGGAATGCACTAGTGAGGAGGCACCAGCGCCTTTGTCGGTGGTTTCCTCCATGGGGCAGGGTTGGCAGTGGCAGGCGCTGTCTTTGACTCGTGCTTTCCCATATTACTGCAGCGACAGGATTCCTGGTGAGTGGAGGTGACCTGCGGGCACTGAATTCGTCTCCTGGGGCTGCCGTAACGAGGTCCCATAAACAGGGAAACCACAGAAATGTATTGTCGCCTATTTTTGGAGGCCTGCGGTCTGAAATCCAGGGGTCGCAGGGCCGCGGGGGAGGCTCCTCCTGACTCCTCCAGCTTCTGGGACCAGCCGGCCGACCTCGGTGCGCCTTGGCTGGCAGACGCAGCGCCCCAGGCTCTGCTTCCATCATCACAGGCCATCTCCCCCAGGTGTCTCCTCTTATAAGGACCCCTGTCATGCTGGATGCACTCAGTATGACCTCATCTTAGCAAATCACATCTTATTATTCCCAAATCAGGTCTCATGCTGAGGTACTCAGGGTTAGGACTTCAATGTAGGCTTTTGGGGGACACAGTTCAACTCACCTGTCAGAGGCCAGGCAGCTGTCCTTGCCAAAATGAACAGCAGGGACAGAGGTCTCCAGGGCATTTTGACTCAATGAGGGCGCCTTACAGAGAGTATTTAATGGGGGTGTATGTGTATGTATGCATGAAAGTCCATAGAAGAAAAACTTTTCTGGGAAGGGAGATAACACCCCGATTTTTTTTTTTCTGGAAAGGGAAGGATAACACTGAGGTTGCTACAATTGTCAGACAGTACATCAAACTTACTGTGCTCTTTTAGCTAGGTGTATCCACAGGTTCCCATTGTGAATTCCAGCTAATGAATGCAATGAAAATAATGCAATTAGTAAAGATGCTGTGTCTATTGAAACAAGGATGTAATGGACACGAGTCTATCGATATACATCAGTGATTTCATTCATTAGTCACTATGATGGAGATAATCTTTAGAACTTTAGAAAGTAGAGTAGACACAAAGCTTGACAAAATAAGCCAGTTTACAGAAAATGGTGTTTGTGACCTTTACTATACGGTCCTGGATAAGATCATTGGCTTCTTTGTCTCTCAGTTTCCTTATCCATAAAATGGGAAACAGGCCTGCCTACCTCACATAGCTGTTCTGAGGATTAGCTGGGTTCGTACTTGCAGAGGGAGAAGACTGGGGCGCACGGCTAGATGCAGAGCTGCCCTTTAGATTTCATATGATCCCCACCTCGTCTCCTCTAAGTTCTCTGTTCCGTAGGCTGCATTTTGTCATCTCTACTCCATATCTGGTTTGTTCTAGCCTTTTAAATCACTAATCCAAGGTTCTGATTTGTCAAATAGGCTTTTCCTTTGCAAACAGATAGGTAGTGCTTTACTGATACTTTGTTCTCTTTTACTTAGTTGCTGTTTGTATGTTTATTTAATTTTTGATTATAAATTTGGAGAATGGATTTTCAATTTGATGCCTTCCTTCTTATCTAATGTGTCCATGTCTGTAAACAGGAAGCACTTTCCATGAAAAAACACTAGCCTCTGGCTCATTATTGAATGTTTGAAGGATATAATTATTTATATTCTAATTTGTTTTTTGGAATATGTTTTCCAGAGATATAAAAATATCTGTGGAATAATATTCTTCTTCTTTTGCGATGCAGCAGTTTTTCAAATCTCCTTTTTAAGGCTGATGCTATTTTTCTCACTTTTTAAAGAATGTTCGCTTGGACTTCAAGTGGAAAGCATATTTCAATTTTACAGACTCATAAATCAAGATATTAACAGTGGTTATCACTGATTGATGCTTTAACTTTATTTTATAGTGTTACTCTTCTTCTTAGGTGTGGAGAAGGGCAGTAAAGAGAGAGGGTTAAGAGCACAGATTTCAGGGTCAGTTAGGCCTGGATTCAAATGTCGTCTCTACAGCAACAACAGGTGCAAAAACAATCCTTATCAAACATTCCTTGAATCTCAGTTTTCCTATTTAAAAACGCAATTATTTATATTTATCTTATACAGTTGTTTTAAGAATAAAGTGAACAAAAATATTACAGTGCTATATATATATTAAACTCAAAAAGGCAAAAAAAATAATAATGATGGTGATGATGGTGATGATGATGATGGTGATGATGATGATGGTGATGGTGATGGTGATGATGATGATGGTGATGATGGTGATGGTGATGATACTGATGGTGATGATGATGATGGTGATGGTGATGGTGATGTGATGATGGTGATGCTGATGATGATGATGGTGATGTGATGATGATGATGCTGATGCTGATGCTGGTGATGATGGTGATGGTGGTGATGGTGATGGTGGCGATGGTGATGGTGGCGATGGTGATGGTGGTGATGATGGTGATGATGGTGATGGTGGTGATGGTGGTGATGATGGTGATGATGGTGATGGTGGTGATGATGGTGATGATGGTGGTGATGATGATGGTGATGATGGTG
>JAKSZT010035390.1:199383-226223 GCA_026826555.1 Tolypeutes matacus | reverse complement strand
GGTGATGGTGGTGATGATGGTGATGATGATGGTGATGATGATGGTGATGATGGTGGTGATGATGATGATGGTGATGGTGGTGATGATGGTGATGATGGTGATGGTGGTGATGGTGGTGATGGTGATGGTGGTGATGGTGATGGTGGTGATGGTGATGATGGTGATGATGGTGATGATGATGGTAATGATGATGGTGATGATGATGGTGATGATGGTGGTGATGATGGTGATGATGGTGATGGTGGTGATGGTGATGGTGATGATGGTGTTGATGGTGATGGTGATGGTAATGGTGATGGTGGTGATGGTGATGTTGATGATGCTGATGATGGTGATGATTCTATATTCTTAAAGGGAGTCACATGAGTTTGGCAAATTCTTGATTGGAGAAAAAGTAAATATGTCTACTAGTTGCAAGTTTAGGTGCAAAGATAGTCTTTGTGGATGAAAGATGAAGATAAATAACCAAAATGAGGAAATCTCTTGGAAATGTTTTATCTGGCTCTCTGCTGTGTGGGCAGCTCTCCAAAGAACCACATTTCAGAGCTTTTTCAGGGCTGGTGGGGTTCCAAAAGCTCTAGTCTGTGGAGGGGAAAGAGAGACTCACCATCCTCCATTCCATCTCCCAGATGAGAGCAATTTTACCAACCCCCCACCTTGGGGGGTGTCTCAGGAGGGGTAATGCCAAGTCTGTTCTCTGCCTTGCTCCCCAGCTTAATGTTTCCATTGAAAAGGAAGCCTGACAGATTCTCTGTGTGTGTGTTTTATAACGTCTTCCATTTACTTTAAGTATGTCAGTATGAACAGAGCCCTGTGAACATATGTGGATGTTAAATATCCAGCTTAGGGTAGTTAATTTTCAGATGATGTGTCTTAATCATATATTTGAGGTCCAGGGTAGTCAGTTAGCATTTGAAAAACCCCATTCAAGAATTCACGTTCCGAAGGTGGCTACAATAAGCACTAAGAATTGTTGCATAAGTTTGCAACTTATGTTCAGTAATTAACATAAAGGATGACTGAGATAAATGTTCACCTGAGAAATAGGTGATGGTCAGAACACCTCGCGAGGAGGGGTACAAAGGCACTTGTATTAGAAAATAGCAAAGCCTGGCAAGCACACAGGCCTTTAAGCCTGTGTCTTCTGAATGTCAGGGTTCCCTGTTGCTTGATCCAGCTGGAAGGCTAGCAGATCATACTGTCAGAATATTCTGGAAAGCAGAGACCAGACCTTATAGGAAGGGGTTCTAGGCTGAGGGTTTTGGGTGTGTGCCTGTTGGTAATATTTGTGTGTATAGAAAATGTATAGGCATTGTATTCTGTCCCCTGGGCACACGGTTATCCAGGAGGGGACAGAGCCGCCACCATTGCGTTGGCTTATATGAGTTCAGAACTGTCTACTTGTTTGCTCCCCCCACCCCCAAATGCATTTAATGGAAGCATATCTGTGTTTCTGGGATGGGGCTGATGATGGTTTTCGAATGTTCCAGTCAAAATGTAAAAATTCTCCCTCCCTTTATTTTTCTTTGCATTATTTAAACGTGATTCTAGAATGGGTGGACTGCATGCCTATCCTCAAGTGGTCTTGTTTGGTGCTTTTTAAATATTTCTCAATAAAATACCGTCCTCTTGTTCATAAGCAGCACATTCCTGGCCATGCGTTGATCTTCTATTTTATGTTTACCCGAAAGATACAGGAATTGTGCTAATTCCAGTTCTAAGTGTTCTGCAAATATTAACTCCTTTAACCTTTGTGGTAGGTATTATGATCATCTCCACACAACAGATGCGAAAACAGAGGCTTTTACTTAACGTGCCCAGGGTCAGGCAGCTAGTGAGTAGCAGAGTCAGAAGCAGCCTGGATCCAGAGCCTGTGTTCATAGCCAATAAGCCTCTCTTATTTTTTTTTAGGAGGTACCGGGGGCTGAGCCGGTACACGGGCAGCAGGCACTCAACACTGAACTACATACACTCCCAGTGGAAGTTGTTTTTTGTTTGTTTGTTTGTTTGTTTGTTTTGTTTTTAGGAGGTACCAGGGATCGAACCATGGGAAGCTCAACCATTTGAGCTACGTCCGCTCCCCTCTTTCTCTTTTATTGTATAGGTTTTATATCACTGTCCCCCATTGTATTCTCCTGCCACTCGGTGGAGTATTGGATTGCTAATTTTAAACTGTTTTTCACTATGGCTATTTTCATTCACTCGTTTTACTGAATTATTCATCAATAATGATATTTATTTTACCAATGGAGGAAAAAAAATTTCAAGTAAGAACCATGTATGGGAAAATTATCTAGGAAGGGGTCCTGAATTCAGGAGACTATTTTATGATTTGTTAGTAGCAATATAAAGGTTGCAGATAAGTCAAAATAGACAGATGAGAACTCGCTAAGGAGATCCCTGGAGATGGGGGTTGATAAGGAAAGGCAGGGGAGTGGTAGGACTTGGCAGCTGGCCACCAGAGAGACTGAGAATAGAGAATAAAATTACATGGTGGAGATTTTGAGGAGAAAATGAAACATGCCAAGGCTCTTTCCTCACAATGACTTGGAAATAGCAATTTCTTTTCATTTATTCCACAGATATGATAGGAACCAATGAGAATACATGTATTAATAAATAAGAAATGTCAATTAATATTTGGAGAAAATGATCACTACTTGTATTGGATTTTTCCTCAACACTAGACATTGTGCTTTGTATTTCTTACAGATTATTTAATTTTATCTCCACAATAATCCCTGGAAATCCTCATTTTACAGAAAAGGAGGCTATGGTTTAAAGTAATAATGAAAATATTCCAAAGTAACTGGGTCTCTGAGTGGAGCCTGGGTGGGACCAGGTGACCCGAGGTGGAATCTTTTGCTGAAACCACCGTGCTATACTGTTTCCTAAGTATTGCTGGTTCACCCCCGTCACCCCCATTAGAGCGTCCAGCACCCATCAAGCAGTGGAGGGGCAGCACAAGAGCTGCGTCTTCAGGGAAGTCCTACCATATGCCTGGCACTGGGCTAAATTTTGGAGCTTCATAGATTTTTAAGAATTTTCCTCAGAGGTAAATATGTATAAAGTTATACTTATTTTAATTAACACATATGCCTAATTCGACCAAAGCATAGCAAAAGGAAAGACTATAAAGGCTTTGCGAAAACTGCTGATTTAAATATTTAAGCAGAGAAAGAATTCAGTGGAGAGAATTTAAGGTCAGATAATAAACAAGCACACAGAATATGAAGTAACAAATCTCATTGCCTCTAGTGAGTGGATAAAGAATAGGAAAAGGAAAAGGAGATTAACCTCATAACCTGGTGAGCCTTATCCAGTCAGTTGAGGCTGCGAGTGCAAAGAACTAAGATTTCCAGAAAAATAAGAAATTCTGCCTCAAGACTGCGGCGTCGACTCCCTGAGTTTCCAGCCTGCTGACTTTCCCGACGGATTTCAAAACCCAGATCTCTACTGGCCAGTCCCCCCTAGAGCACAACCCAATTCCTTAAAATAAACACCTTAACCTGTACCTTAATATATATACATATTCTGTTGGTTCTCTTTCTCTGGAGAGCTTTGATGCAGTTCTTATAAGGCCTTCAGTTAACATTATTTACGAATTTGGCAAAAATGTTACCGGTTGCTATCCCGTGTTTCCCAGACTTTTCTCCAATATCTCACCTTCATCTGCTGTTTGAAGCCAACAGATGTTTTAAAGGCCTGTTCTAGGTTTCAGAGAGATCCCTGCTTTAAGGGTGATAGTAAATGTGTGCCACGTAATGTTAGGCTAGTATGCTTGTGCATTCATAGCAAAGTGCACATCTTCATCAGAAGAGCTGTAGAGAGATGGTCCAAACCCACAGACCTTTAACTGTGAGCTCTGGTCTTAAGCAGAGACTGGAGGAGAGGAGGCTTCCACTCGAGCCAACACCAATTATCGTCCCCTCCCAGCCCCTGTGGGAGTTCACAAATGACACCCATGTCCCAGCCTCGTGTGGGCCCTTGAACACGGGGGTTTCTGACTACAGCTCAGTGGCTTCACCCGCTGTAAGGGGAAGGCATTGTCACCTAGAACACCTGTACCTGGCCTGGGCTTCTGCACGTCTACTTATTTCATGACTCGGGCTGTTTCCAGGGACCTGACTAAGCAGCTTCCCTAGCATTCCAACCTCTTTCTGAGCCAGCAACCAGCTTGGCGCTACATGGAACCTCAGACCCCAAGCTCACGGAATCCTGCTCATTCCCATCTACCGGGACTAAGTGAGAGTCAGTCCTGGGCAAACCCACCAGTGTTTCCCTGAGTTTGTTAGTTATCATGCTGACAAAATATTATGACATTGAGACTGCCACATGCAAGTCAACGTCTCTGGCTTGTAACCTAAGCACCTTCCTCTCTCCCTCATTGTCATACAAAGTAGGCCAGTGGCTAACTGAGCCATCTTTTCTCTTTGGTTCTTGATTTACGTGTGAAGGCGCAGTTTTTTTGTCCACATTTTTAAATAGAATGCTCTGACTTGTTCTTTCTTTCAACGCCATGTGGTAGCTTCTTTGAATCAGGCCAGTCATAGAATTCTGTTACTGTCATTACAAGGTCCCATCTGCCTGGTTTCCTTTCTTTATACCCGTTCACAGTAATATATGAAAAGAAAATCAAGCTGGAAGAACTTGGTTTACTGGGAATAGACACGTGTTAGAAAGAAGTGACTACACGGATTGTGGAGTTGTCCAAGGATAGCTTGATAGGCCAGCATCAAGGGAAGGAAGGCCCAGGAACAGGCCCACACGCACACGGACAAGCTTGGTGACCAGCTTCAGAGCAGTGGGAAGGAACTCGTGTAAACAAACGGTGCTGGACAGTGGACAACCACCAGCTGTATCGGCCAGAGAGCCCAGGGGTACTTTAAAATGGGATTCTGATTTAGGCTAAAACAAGGTAATGAGTGTACTACTTCACAGGGCTGTTAAAAGTATTTGGCTTAATTTTTGCAAACCGATTAGATGTAGGAAACAACCAGTAAACATTTGTCACTATTCTTGGCGGTGGTGGAGTGCTTCTGAGGCAGAGCCTCGCGCGCCCGCTCGTTGGCAGAAGGCTGCGCCGAGGACAGCTGCTAGCCTGGGGAGTAGCCTCCGCCAGATGGAGTAGCTCCATCCCCATAACCGGCGGACCTGGTCTTGGACGGCAGGGCTCACAGCCGGTCTGAACGAGGGGCTCGTTGTTGAGCAGCATCTCTTCAGAACCCAACCAGGGACCTGGTGTGTGTGGGACCTCAACCTTGTGGCTCTTATTTCCATGTGGGGATCCCAGCTAGACAGGGGTTCTCAAAATGTGGTCTGGGGACCCCTGGAGGTCCCTGAGACTCTGTCAGGGGGTAAGAGAGGCCAAAATCAAAACACTTTTCATAATGATACTCAGACATCGTCTGCCTCTCTCACTGCCTCCCACTCACGCGTGTGATGTGCACTTTTCCAGGCGTGACGTGACTTGTGTTATGGCCACAGATTGAATGCGGAGGGAACTTTGAGAATCCAGCTCTCTTCTATCAAGCCAGTCATGAAAGACATTTTCAAAAATGAAAAACCATGCACTTTTCCCACTAAAATCCTATTTTACTTTATTTATTTATTTTAGTTACTTTTCATAAAAATAGTTATGTTACTATATATTGGGTTTATCATTGTCATTTCAAACGAATTAATAAACATTTTTGAAGTGTCTCATAATTTCAAACACAGCAAATAACACTAGATATAACTGTACCCACAAAAGTTCTTTGGGGCCCTCAATCATTTCTGAGTCTGAGAACAGCGGATGGCAGTAAGCCCCAGGCTCTGCCTTGCCCCCCACGCCTTCCTTCCAGGGCAGAAGGCACCGTGCATCCGATGAGTGGGTTTGGGAGAAGCAACTTGGCGGTGACAGGTGGTGATTGCCCAGCGGGCTCCATCCCCTTCCAGGGGAGACGGGAAGGGTTTGCCAGGATTAAGCTCAATCTAAGGTGGCATTTTAGGAAGTCCATTTGTCAGACTTTCAAGCAAAGTTCTCCAGTTTAATTATTTTTCTTTATTAGAGAAGTTGTGGGTTTACAGACCAATCAGGCATAAAACACAGGATTCCCATATCCTGCCCTATTATTAATACCTTGCAGTTGGCGTGGGGCATTTGTTTCCATCGGTGCTAGCACATTTTTATGAAACCACTATTCTTGTGGTTTAAATGAGTGTTCACTGTTCTGTAGTGTAGGACCATGGGTTTTTAAAAAATTTTATTCTTTTAGCATATGCACAATTGAACATTTGCCCTTTTAATCACATTCAGATATATATTTCCGAGCTGTTGACTGCATTCAGCGCTCTACTGCCCTCACGCCATCTGTTTCCAGATGGGAGCATTTTAAACCTTAAAGTACCATTCCCTACCCCCACCCTGGCCCCTGGGAACATCCTAGATGCTGACTCCATGAAGTGGTTTATCCTAATCATTTCAAGTCAGCGAGATAATGCAGTTTTGGCTCTTATGTGTCTGGATTGTTTCACTCAGCATGATGTCTTCAAGGTTCATCCATGTCGTAACATGTGTCAGGACTTAATTCCTTTTTACAGATGAACGATATACCATTGTATGTCTAAACCACATTTTATTTACCCATTCATCGATTGGATAAATAAACACTTAGGCTGCTTGCATCTTTTGGTAATTGTGAATAATGCTGCTATGAACATCAGTGTGCAAAGATTTGTTCCAGTTCCTGCTTTCAGTTCTTTTGGTAACATACCTCGTGGTGGGATAGCCAGATCATATGGTTGTTCTGAAGTTAGCTTTCTGAGGAACCACCAAACCATCTTCCACAACGACTGCATCATTTCACATTGCCACCAGCAATGGATGAGTGTTCCTATTTCTCTCCATCCTCTCCAACACTTGACATGTTTCATTTTTAATAGAGCCATTCTAATCGGTGTGAAATGCTGTCTCATTGTGGTTTTGATTTGCATTTCCCTGATGGCTAATAATAGTGAGCATCTTTCCATGTGTTTTTTGGCCATTTATATATCTTCTTTGAGAGATGTCTATGCGAATCTTTTGCCCATATTTCAGTTGGGCTGTTTGTCTTTTTGTTGTTAAGTTGAAGGATTTTAAAAATATATTCTGGATATTAAGCCTTTTTTGGATATGTGGTTTCCAAACATTTTCTCTCATCATGTAGGTTGCTATTTTACTTTCATGATTAAGTCCTTTGAGGCACAAAAGTTTTTAATTCTGATGAGGTCCCATGTATCTATTTTTTCTTTGGTTGCTTGTGCTTTGGTATAAAGTCTAAGAAACCATTGCCTAACACAAGGTCCTGAAGATGCTTCCCTGCATTTTCTTCTAGGATTTTTATTGTTCTGTCTTATAATTAGGTCTTTGATCCATTTTGGGTTTATTTTTGCATAACATGTGAGATAAGAGTCCAGCTTCTTCATTTTTTCTTTTTCTTCACAAATGGAGATCCAGTTTTCACAGCACCAAATGTTTAAGAGACTATTCTTTCTCAATTGAGTTGTCTTTGCCACTTGTCAAAATCCGTTGGCTTTAAATGACAGGGTTCATTTCTGAGCTCTCAATTCAATTCCATTTGTCTATATGTCTGTCCTTTTGCCAGTACCATGCAGTTTTATTTTCTGTGGTTTTGTAATAGGTTTCAAGAATGGGAAGCATGGGTCCTCCAACTTCATTTTTCTTTTTCAAGAAAAATAACCACAACCTTATCCTATAAATTTGATGATTGACTTCCATTTCTGCAAAGGAGGTTGTTGGGATTTTGGTTGGGATTGCATTGAATCAATAAATTGCTTTGGGAAGGATAGACATCTTAATGATATTTAGTCTTTCAATCCTTGAACATGGAATGTACTTCCATTACTTTAGGTCTCCTTTGATTTCTTTAAGCAATGTTTTGTAGTTTTCTGTATACAAGTTCTTTACATCCAAATACATATTTGATTATTTTAGTTGCTATTGAGAATGCAATTTTTTTCTTGATTTCTTCTTCTGATTGTTCTTTGCTTGTGTATATGTACACTATTGATTTGGGGATGTTGATCTTGTACCCTGCCACTTTGAAGAATTAATTTATTAGTGCTAGGAGCTTTGTGGTGGATTTTTCAGGATTTTTTCTGTAATAGGAACATATTATCTGCAAATAGGATAAGTTTTACTTCTTCCTTTCCAATTTATTTCTTTTTCTTGCTTGATTCCTCTGGCATGAACTTCCAGTATAATGTTGAATAAAAGTGGTGACAGTGGCATCCTTGTCTTGTTCCTGATCTTAGAGGGAAAGCTTCCACTCTTCCACCGATGAGTAGGATGTTAACTGTGGGCTGTTCATATATGCCCTTTGTCATGTTGAGGAAGTTTCCTTCTATTCTTAATGTTCTAAGTGTTTTTATCAAGAAAGGATGCTGAATTTTATCAAATGCCTTTTCTGCATCAATCGAGATGATCTTTTTTTTTTCCTTTATTGTGTTAATGTGGTATATTACATTAATTGATTTTCTTATGTTGAACCAACCTTTCATATCTGGGATAAATTTCACTTGATCATAGTGCATAATTCTTTTACTATGCTCCTGGATTTGGTTTGCTAGTATTTTGTTGAGGATTTTTGCATCTATATTCATAAGAGATATTGGACTGTAGTTTTCTTTTCTTGTGGACTCTTTATCTGGTTTTGGTATGAGGGTGAAATTAGCCTCATATAATGAATTAAGGAGTGTTCATTTCTCTTCAATTTTATTGGAAGAGTTTGAGCAGAATTGGAGTTAAGTCTTCTTGGAATGTTGGTAAAATTCTCTTGTGAAGCCGTCTAGTCCTGGACTTTTCTTTGGTGGGAGGTTTTTGGTTACTGATTCAATCTCTTTACTAGTAATTTGTTTGCTGAAATCTTCTATTTCTTCCTGAGTCAGTTTAGGTAGTTTGTGTGTTTCCAATAATTTGTCCATTTCATCTAGGTTATCTAGTTTATTGAAGTGCATTTGTTCATAGCATCCTCTTAGAGTACTTTTTATTTCAGCGGGATTGGTAGTAATGTCCTCCTTTTCATTTCTGACTTCTGTTATTTGCATCTTCTCTCTTTTTTCTTAGTCAGTCTAGCTAAAGGTTTGGCAATATTATTGACCTTTTCAAAGATCCAGCTTTTGATTTTGTTGATTCTATTGTGATTTTTTTTTTCTACTTCATATATCTCTGCTCAGATCTTTATTATTTACTTTCTTCTGCTTGCTTTGGGTTTAGTTTGCTTTTCTTTTTCTACTTCTCCAAGTTTTAAAGTTAGGTCACTGATTTGAAGCCTTTCTTCTTTTTTAATGTAAGCATTTAGAGATAAAATTTTTCCTCTCAGCACTGTCTCCAATACATCCTATGTTTTGTGTTTTTGTATGTTATTTTTTTTTTTCTTTTTTTTTTTACTTTTTTTTTTTCATCATTCATCATTTATTTTATATATATATATATATATAAAGATACTTAGATTATATAAATGTTACATAAAAAGTGTAGAGGATTCCCATATGCCCCACTCCCTACCCCTCCCACACTTTCCCACATTAACAACATCCTTCATTAGTGTGGTACTTTTGTTACAATTGATGAACACATATTGGAGCATTGCCACTAAGTGAGGATTATAGCAACATCATTCATGAAAATGTCCTGAAAATGCCACCATATTACACCTATTTTTTTTTTTAAAGATACTTAGGTTACATAAATGTTACATAAAAAATATAGGAGATTCCCATATGCCCTGCTTCCCACATCTTCCACACCTTCCCACATTAACAACATCCTTCATTAGTGTGTGTTCATTGCAATTGCTGAACACATTTTGGAGCATTGCCACTAAGCATGGATTACAGTGTACATTGTAGTTTACACTCTCTCCCACCCAATTCTGTAGGTTATGGCAAGATATATAATGGCCTGTATCTGTCATTGCAATGTCATTCAGGACAATTCCCAAATCCTGAAAACACCCCCATATTACACCTGTTTTTCCCTCTCCCTGACCTCAGAACCTGCAGTGGCTGCTGCCTCCACATCAACGATACAATTTCTTCCATTGCTAGAATCACAATAAGTCTATAGTAGAATACCAGTAAGTCCACTCTAGTCCATAGTTCATCCCCCAATCCTAAGGATTTTGGGATGGTGATGTCCACTCCACCTCTAATTGAGAGGGGACTGTGATCCATAAGGGCTGATGGATGGGACTCTCTTGCTTGCAGTTGTAGGCTCTCTCAGTTTCTTTGTATGGTAGTTGTCCATCATCACCTCCACATTAGTTGTTCTGGGTTAGTACAATGAACTGGAGAGTAGGTGTTGCAACTCTGTTTAGGCTTAGGGCCCGGCTGGCACATAGACAGTCCAAAGATTCAAGTCTCTTGGACGTACACCTCCCAACTCTAGCACCAACTCTAGGTTCAAATAGAAGGGACCGAAGAGCCATGTGTAGGGAAACCACAACTGAGTCCAATTCTGACACCCTGGGGAGCATAAATTCCAAAGTGGGCTCACTGGCAAGGCACCAAACTCATGAGCTATCTGCCCTGACTATAGTGCCTGGATGTCTCCAGATCCCCCAGGAGCTCTGCTATTTGGGGTGGTATCTATTTTGGCAGTCAATGAGATCCTGCTAAGATGTGCATAAGCGTAACCTCTGGAATGACCTCCTGACTCACTTTGAAGTCTCTTAGCCATATAAACTCATTTGTCTTTACCTGTCTTTTTCCAGTTGCATTGCTCATTGGTGCTTGGTAGTAATCCCTCAGTGCCAGGGAGGCTCATCCCTGGGAGTCATGTCCCATGCTGGGAGGAAGTTATTGCATTTATATGCTGAGTTTGGCTTAGAGAGAGGCCACATTTGAGCAACAAGGAGGCTCCCAGGAGGCAACTCTTAGGCACCCTATAATACTAGGCTAAGTTTTCATTTCAAGAGTAAAGGTTCATAAGCACAGTCATCAATATTAAGGGCCCATCAATGGACCATCCTCCTTCACTAGTCATTGCCCCTGTACTCGGGGGATTCTTGCTGATCCATTAGAGAATGTGGCAGAGCTCCCCAGGATAGGAATTTGATATTCTTTTGGTTTTTGTGTGACTCTCCACCCACCATGACAATGCCCCATGTAAATTTGAACACATTTATATGCCTTATATGTATGCTCAGGTGAGCTTCTCCCATGTACCCCCCATCACTGACACCCGGCACCAATGATCCTCTCCTGCCACAGTTGTGACCCAAAACTTCTTCAAAAATGAAGCCAATAAAATAGCCAAATACAATTAATGAAAAATAATGATAGTTTTAAAAATAAGGAATAAAATACAAAAAAAATTAAAAATAAACTTAAAAAATTTGGGATAATAGAAACTAATGAAAAAATGTTAAAAAAAAATTTTTTTTTTGACATTTTGCCTTTCAGCACTGTAAGATCTGGTGTCCTATATGTACAGTGACATTTTCTTCCATTTATTCCCCCAGTGTCTTACTTCTTTTCATTTTGTCTACAAAGAAGTTTTAGGCTACAGAAAACTCACATGGTATGTTGTATATTCATTTTCCTTCACCAAAGGATATTTCCTAATTTTCCTTGACTTCCTCTTTAACCCATTCTTTGTTTAAGTGTATGTTGTTTAATTTCCACATATTTTTGAATTTTCCATTTCTCCCTGTTGATTTCTAGCTTCATTCCATTGCAGTCAGATCATATGGAATAATTCCAATATTTTTTAATTTACTGAGACTTGTTTTGTGACCTAACATATGGTCTCTCCTAGAGAATGATCCATGTGTACACAAGAAGAATGTGTATTCTGATTTTGTTGGGTGAAGTATTCTATATATATCTGCTAGGTCTAGTTTTTTTAGAGAATCATTCAAGTCTTGCATTTCTTTATTGACCTCCTCTGACTAGATGTTTTGTTCATAATTGAAAGTAACATATTAAAGTTTCCTACTATTAATGTAGAGCCATCAATTTCTTCCTTCAAATCTGTCATTATTTGCTTTATACATATTTATATATTTTTTATTTTGCTCTGCTGTTATGCAAATATATATTTACAATAGTTAACATCTTGGTTAAATTGCCCCCTTTATCAGTATATAATGACCATCTTTGTCTCTCATAACAATTTTTGACATAAAGTCTATTTAATCTGATATTAGTATAGCTACTCGAGCTCCCTTTTGGTTACTTCTTGCATGGTATGTTTTTCCATCCTTTCATTTTCAACCTACTTGTATCTTTGAATTTAATGTGAGTCTCTTGCAAACAGCATGTACTTGGGCCATGTTTTTTTAAACAATAAGAAATATTTATTAAATCATATACTAAAACACCCCATGATATGGAAATGCAGGTTTGATTAATTCTTCTGTACAGAGCTGGCCTTCAAGGATCTAGGTTCCTTCTGAATGCTTTGTTATCCTTAGTATATTACCTCTGTCCTTATTCCACTCTCCCTGTGTTCTCAAGATAGTTGCTGCAGTGTCAGGGATTGCAGACAGACACATCATCATGAGGCAGAAAGGGTCTTCACTTCCTCTCTCTTTTTAGTAAGAGGTTTTGCAGACTTTCCTGATATCTCATTGCTAAGAATTGGTTTACATGTCCTTTTTAAAGCCAATTGCTCTCAAGGAGAAAAGAATTATCAAGATTGACCAGAATTCGTGAGAATTCATCCTCCTTGAGTCACCTTTGGGAGAAATGAATAGCTGAACAAAGGAAGGGGCTGCCAGGATGGAAAAGTGGGGGTGGGTGGGTAGGAGGACCTTGCCACATAGAGCAATGTATCATAAAGGAAGCTGGTAACACTTCTCACTGAGATGAGGTAAAAACAGTTCTATTAAAAGCTGGAGAAAGCTAAATGACTTCTTGAAAATTAGTTAAGTTGGGTCATGCTTTCTTCTCCATTCTGCCAATCTCTGCCTTTTGTCTTGGGAGTTAATCCATTTACAATTAAAGTCATTGTTGATAATGCAGGGCTTTCTTCTGCCATTTCTCTATTTAGCCTTTGTATGTTTTATACCTTTTTTGTCCCTCAATTCTTCTGTTAATGCCTACTTTTAGATTTATTGGGTTTTTTTTTGTTTGTTTTTTTGTATTGTAGTGCAACAAATGAGTGCCTTCTCTTTTCTATCTGGATAAATCATCTATTTTCCTTGTGGTTACCATGGGGTTAAAATTGAACATCCTAAATATGTGACAATCATATTTGGTTTGATACCAGTTTAACTTCAATAGCATTCATATACACTGTTCCTATATCCCTCCACTCCCCCAGCTTTTTTTTGTACTTGTTACAAATTATATCTTTATACACTGTATGTCCAAAACCATAGAGTTATCATTGCTTTTTTATGCATTTGCATTTTAGGACCTGTAGGAAATAAGAAGTGGAGTTACATACCAAACAATACAATTCAATAATACTGGCATTTATAATTATCCAAATGGTTACCTTTACCTCAGGGCATTATTTCTTTATGTCACCCTGAATAACTGTCTAGTGTTCTTGCCTTTCAGTCTGAAGAACTCCCTTTAGCATTGCTTATTGGAAAGGTCTAGAGGTGATGAACTCCCTCAGCTTTTTTTAAAATCTGGAAATAGCTTAATCTCTACCTCAGTTTTGAAAGAAAGTCTTGCTGGATATAAAATTCTTGGTTGGCAGTTGTTTTTTATTTCGACCCACTGCCTTCTTGCCTTCATGGTTTCTTATGAGAAATAGGCACTCAATCTAATTGGGATTGCCTTGTATATAACATGTCGCTTTACTCTTGCAGCTTTCAGAACTCTCTCCTTGCCCTTTGCATTTGATAGTGTGATCAGTATATGATGGAGTGTATTTTTCTCCATGTTTATCCAGTTTGGTATTCTCTGGACTTCTTAGATGTGCATATTCATATCTTTTGCTAAGTTTGGGAAGTTCTCTGTCATTATTTTGATGAATATCCCTTCTGCTCATTTACTTCTGGGACTCACACAATGTGTATATGGGTATGCGTGATAGTGTCCCAGAAGTATCTTAGGCTATACTTTTGCTTTTTATAATTCTTTTTCCTTTCTGCTCCTCAGCCTACTCATTTCAAGGGTCTTGTCTTCGAGTTCACTGATTCATTCTTCTGCCAGCTCCAATCTGCTCTTGAAAACATCCTGGGAATTTTCATTTCAGTCATTGTGGTCTTCAACTCCAGTAGTTCTGTTTGGCTCCTTTTAAAAATTTCTATCTCTTTACTAATATTCCCATATTGCTCTTTCATTGTTTTACTGATATCTTGTGGTTCTTTCTCTATACTTTTCTTCATCTCCTTCAGGCTCTTTAAGATCATTTTATAAAGTTTTCATTTTGTATGTTCACATTCTTGTCTTCTTCATTGGTGTTTTCTGTATTTTTATCCTGTTCCTTTGTATAGACCATCACTTCTTGTTTTTCTTTGTCTTGTACTCTTTTTTTGCACACTGTACATTTTAATATTTTAAAATGTTAATTCTGGGATTATTCCCCAAGATATCTGTTTCTTGATTTTGTAACCAGCTGGTGATAAGACAGATTTTCTTGAGCTTCAGCCTTCCTATCAGGAAGATCTGTCCAAGGTGAATGCAGTGTGTAAGATTTTCCATCTTTCTGGGCCTCTGTCTTTTCCTGTGCATTTTCTTGTTTGTTGTTTATGAGTTTTCCTGTTTATAGGCGTTTGGTAGTCCCCTCTGTTTTCCAGGAGACAGACCTCCCTCTCCTGGATATTTGAAGGTGGAAAGCCTTTTTCCTGGACTGTTTACTACTATAGTTTCTTATACTCCTTTCATTGTGTCAAGCTGCTTTCCCTGGAGGGCAAATTCTGGGAGGAGGAGCATACTAGAGAAGACTTTCCCAAGTCCGTCTTTCCCAATTAAAGCAGAGCCAGGGACCTATGAAGAGGGCACAGACTGTCTCCAAACTGCCCTGGGGAGGGGATAAAAAAAGGCACCCAGAGCTTCTTCCACACTCCCAAACCTGAGCTTTCTTAGCCTGTGCAGAAAATGCAGCCCTTTAATTACCTGTTCCCTGCAATCCTGAAGAAGTATAACCTTTTTTTTTTTAAGATTTTATTTATTTATTCATTTATCCCTCCCTTGCTGCTTGTGCTCGCTGGGTCAGCTAACCACGCCATGCGGGCGGGCTTGCCTTCACCAGGAGGCCCCGGGAACCGAACCCGGGGCCTCCCATATGGTAAATGGGAGCCCTACTGATTGAGCCACAGCCGCTTCCCGAAGTATAACCTTTTGTATCTGGTGAGTTGCAACAACAGCCACCCTCAGAGCCGGGCATCTAGCAATCCAAAGTCACTAATCAAAAGCCATCATCAGAGATCAGCTGTGTCCACCCCTGGTCTTGGGGAAGAGGATTTTTATATCCCTTTCCATCACCAGTGAGCTCACCAGGGGCTGGACCCCATTGCAGCCTGCCATGAAAATGGGCACTGTGCAGAGAGAGCAATTTATTGTTCTTTACCATAATTTATCAGCTTCTTCCTCCCACTTTTCCCTAGATGCTGTACAGTGCCCTTCTGGCCTCCAGGTTTCATCTCCAGTTTAAATTTATGAGTAATTGAGCTAACGAAAGCTCCCCATCTAACTCTGTGCTCTTTTTTTCCTTTTTTCTTCCCTCTCTCCCTCCCTCCCTCCTTCCCTCCCTTCTCCCTCTTCCTGTCCCTCTCCCTTTCCCCCTTCCTTTCTTTCTCAATAGCTTTGAGATCAGGAGGAAAAGGAAGGAGGGTTATTTATTTAGCTTTAATAGTCCAATACCAAGCCTTGACAGTTTTGTTTTCCATAGTGATTAGGAAGTTAATAGGCTGATCGAGGAGTGGTCACATTGCCAGAAGCTAATTAGCTGCAGTGATAAGATTCATAGCCTCATGAAAAAGGAAAAGGAAAAATGTGCTAACGATTAAGGGAATTGTTGGCCCAGAGTAAAAGTGATATGGAGTTCCCTGATCATGTTCTTCTCCCTGAATGTGGGTTAATAGTGCAGAGACCCAACAGTGTGAGGCCATCTGGCCTCTTTCTTTCTTGGTGGGTATGGCCTCGCCTTCTTAGGCTCCTTGCGCTCTGGACACGGAAGAGCCAGTCTCAGCCTAGGTGGATGACGTCTCAAAGTGGAGCACAAACCTGTATAGGATTTACAGAAAAACTGTGAAGATAATACAGAGAGTTCCCATATCCCTCCTGTTGCAGTTTCCTCTATCATTATTAACATCGTAAGTTGTTAGCTTACATTTTATGATTAATGAACCAATATTGATGTGTTATTATCATCTAAAATCCATACTTTAATCAGATTTCCTCAGTTTTCCCCAAACTCCTATTTTATGTTCCAGAATCCAGGACAACACATGGCATTTCCTCTTCATGTCTTCTTAGGCATGAAGGCATTCTTAGGCATTGCTTGTGACATTCTCTCAGACTTTCCTTGTTTTTGATGACCTGGACAGTTTTGAGGAGTCCTGGCCAGGTATTTTACAGAATTCTTCTGTGGTTAGACTGCAGTATTATATGGGAAGGAAGACCCCAGAGGTGAAGTGTGCCTGTCATGCCATCATATCGAGGGCACCTACTGTCAACATCACTTACCACTGTTGATGTTGACCTTGAGCCCCTGGCTGAGGTCGTGCTTGTCAGGTTTCTCCACTGTGAGACCTTTCCATCCTGTTCTCTTTCCATCCTGTTCTCTTGTGAAGGCAGTCGCTAGGTGTACCGCATGCTTCAGGAGCGGAATTAATCTCTGCCTCCTTGACAGTGGAGTATCTACGCAAATTATTTTACCTATATAGGATTCTTACTGAACTACTACAGAGAAGTCAAAATGATGAGCTGTGACCACATACGACCACCTACGAGCAAGCTCTTTTCTACTTCCTCGAGTTATTGATAAAGACACGGTTCATGCTGATTATTTGAAAAGGCCGTCTTGCTTTCCCCTGAGTTTCTTTTGCATTTTATTTACTGTGATTCAGTCTTCAGGGCTTGATCAAGTTTGCTAAGGGCAGAGAGAAGTTCTATCAACCCTGGAGGAGAAAAATGTCTATTTCACAGCAGCACTTAAATACGGAGCCACTCAGCTCCTCCGGAGCTTTCCCATCTCTGAGCCGGGCCATCTGCTAGGCTGCACCTCTGACTCTTCAAAGTGGAGCTGAGCGTTCTGGAGTGTGAACATTCAGGCAATATTACAAGAGAAAACAGCTCAGCAGCGGTGAGGGACTGTTCCTCAGACAAGTGGGTTTCTACACCTCTTAAATGCCAAGCACTGCCCGCAGAACTGGGATCTTTCCACACAGACCTACAGTGCTAGCACAGGTGCAGTGCTGAGTCCTCGTTAGACAGTCCCTTCATGCTGGCACCGGGATCAGAGACTTGGAGAGGGGGCTGCACCCTGGTCCATCCTGATAGGACGGCTCTGCCAGGCTCGCCGTGCCACTTTGGGCTGTGGGGCGGGGAGTTTCCCTTGGGTCCACGCTCAGGGGTATTACCGTCCCCTTCAGCAAGGAGCTGCACTTGCATGGACTTAGAGAGATGATCAAAAGAAGCCGCAGGTTGCTGCTTGGCGGGGGCTTTGGGCGGCCAGGAGGGAGCAGCCCCCCTTCTCGTCTCAGACTAGGGCTTCTGCCACCCTCTCACCAAATGACAGCATCAAAGCACACAAATCAGAAACCGTTACATACACTGGTGTAACAAGACACAAATTAGCCCGTCACAACCAGTCTTGTCATTTAAATCAGACAGGAATGAATATGCTCGGAATAACAACATTCCATGAATCACTTTCACGTAGGCATTTCAATCACTGCTTTAATGCGTAACAAATCGTGTGTGTTGAAGAGCAGAATCACGTTGTTTACCAATGGGCTTGGCACATTTACAAAACCGAACAACTTTAGTCAACTCAGAAAAGCATGTAAATTCCTCAAAATAGTCATGGTACAAGTTACATTTTCCAACCAATTAAAAAAAAAAGTTAGACATCAATTACAAAAACACTCGGGGGAAGTCTCCAAAGACGGGGCACTTGAATTTTAGTTATAAGATGGATAGGCGCTGGGGAGGCAGAGAGAAGGAAAGCGTGTGTGGAAACTGGCGTAGTGGGTTATTGGGGTGTTCACTCCACTGGGTGAGCTGCACTGACTGTGACACATGCAAGCATTTTGCTCTTTGCAGCAGAAACACCTGAAAACAAGGAAGGCGTGGCCCCTGCCCTCCCGGAACCTAAAGTCCACATGAGCACTACAGTAAGTAGATCACAAACAAAATGCTAGTGGAGCATGGTCACTGCATTTACGGAAAGAAACAGGATGGCAGGGGAGAGAATGGAAGCAGGGGCAGGGCCTCGGGTGGGCGTGGGTGGGGAGGAGCCACCAAGGCCAATGCTGAGGTTGCCTTCCAGGCAGGGGGCAGGGCCCATGCCAGGCCTCAGGCAGGGAAGGGATTTGACTCGGCCAAGGAAGGGCGAGGAACCTGGGTGACGGGTGGCGTGGATCAGTCAAGCGGATGTGCGGGAGCTGACGGTTGAAGGCGCCCCTGCCACCTAAAGTCTGTGGATTACCCTGAAACCCGGGGCAGCTGGAATATTCCAGGCAGGGCAGCATCACGCTGTGATGGGAGTTAGAGAGTGGGTGGAGGGCTCCAGCGGAGCCTCTGAGCCCAGGGGCCAATGTGCAGAAGTGGGCAGACCCCGGGCCTATGCTGGGGAGGAGCTGGCAGGAGTGGCTGGACTGGGAGTGAAGGCACAGGACTCCCAGATTATGTGATGGGTCTGGAAAAAAGGAGAGAGCTGCCTTTTTTTTGGAACCTGGAGAAGGCGGGGTGGAAGGGCTGGTGACAAAAACCGCATCACGGGCCTGGACTTCCAGTTTTAGGTCTATCACTATTTAGCAAAAAGAGAAATGACTTCATGATTATGCTGTTATTTAATCATCTCCCTGCTTTTCTAGGAAACAACGGAAGGAAACATGTAGACTGTAAATGCGGTGGGGTGGGGGGTGGCATCAGGTTCAGGCATGGGCAGAAGCAGCTTCTGTACAGGGCTAACTGGGAAGGGAGGGCAGGGAGGCGGTCGGAGGGAGGGGACGTGTGGCCTGTGGGGATGCTGAGCCTGGGCAGGCCCACGGGGCGTCTTCTCTGCTCCTCGCACACTTTCTGGGAGCTTTCTCATGCCAAGACTGGGGAAGCCATGCCTCTCTCTCCCCAGTGCTGAAGCCATGCGGCCGCTCCGGAAGCCCGGGCGGGCGGCCAGTGGTGCCAAGAGCACAGTCGGCCTGCCTTTTGGAGGGTCCAGCATGTCCCCCCACTCGGTCTCCCTGGGGCCTTGAGCCTTCCACAGGTGAGCAGGGCTGCAGGGAAGGGGGGTCTTCATGCCCAGCTCGAGGCCCGGTTCTCCTCGGGCTCTCCTCCCTGCCTCCAGGTCGCCCACCAAGGCCCTGTGGAAAGCAGTCTTTTAGGGACTCCCTCCCCCTCATCTTTCCAAGGTACCCAGCGAAGAAGTAGCCACGCTGGACAGGAGCAGCAGGACGTCCAGGTACTCCTGTGCTGGCAGGGACACAAAGACGATGGCAGGCAGGCCCCAGAGGAGGAACAAAGCCACCGTGTCGCGGGCGGCGTGGCAGAGCCCGAGAGCCACCCCAGTGGCAGGCAGCACAGATCCCTGGCCATCAGAGCCAGGCTGGACACCCACATCACGGCGCACACCAGCAGGTGAAATGCCCCAAGGCCATCGAGGAGCCAGTCACAGCCCCGGGACCCCACTAGGGAACCACAGACCTCTCTCGCCGCGTGCAAGGCCGCGGCCAGGGCCCAGGTCAGGACGCACACGATGGCAGAGGTGTGCTTTGGGCACCGGCGCAGGCGCCAGGTGGGACAGAGGACACAGAGCAAGCTCTGCAGGCGCGGGGCGGCGAGGAGACACAGCTCCACCGTGTCGCAGAAATAGGAGAGGGGCTCCAGGAGCGCGGCCACGTGCAGTGCCGCTCCATGATGCGTCATGAGGATCTTCCCCAACAGGATCAAAGTGACGCAGGAAAGGCTGATGATGCCCACGACGGCCAGATTCAGGATGTAGGCGGCGTGGGGACTGCTTCGGGCGAGGACCACGCCGTTCCCCGCCACCCCACAGAGGGCGACCAGCATCGTGACGGGGGCGACGGCCTGGAGTAGCACGGCCCACCCGCGGTCTGTGCTGTCCACGGTCACATATCCTGGAGTCCCTGCCTCGTCCCAGTACAGGGTCTGAGGCGGGGTTGCGAGAAGCCGGTCGTGCTGTGTCGGCATGTCCTGTGAAAACAGAGATTTGGTCACTAACCAGATCTGGCCAGGAGTCAGGCTTCTTCCTCAGGGGCTCCTGAGTGGCACTCTGGAAATTGGTGGGGACCCCGGGATGTCAGCTGGATTCGCCCTGTGCACACCGCTCCCCACACTCACTCCACACCCTCAGGGCTCCACACGATGCCCAGTGGCTGCTGTACCTCCGCGTTTCCTGAGCCCCGAAAGGCTGCAGGAAGAGATGGGTTTGCTCACCTTTGCCGCATGGATGGTTTCCTGGCCCATCCTGTAGAGACAGTTTTCATGACATTGTTTAGGTGGGGAGACTGGGGTGACTCCTTGTACCCTGAGATTTCCAAGACTCCGTGAGTTCCTGACGTGGCATCAGGGGTATGCTCTTGGCCTCTCCCCTGCGACGCTGGGTCCCCCACCCTCTTGCAGGCACATGGGCCTCCTCACGGTTCCTCCAGCAGGCCACCCCAGGGCCTTTGCACATGCCGTCCTTCTTCCTGGAAGGGCCCGCCCACATCTATGGGCTTGCTCTGTCTCCTAGTCTTTGTCCCAGGGTTACCCGTCCTATGAAGCATTTTCTGATTATTCTATTAAACTCTGCACTTGCCACCTGCTGATATTCTATGCAATTTCCTGATTTGTTTCTGCACCACGGGGGTGTAAGCTCTATGCAGGCTTGTTTCTTTCTTAAATTTTGTTCACTTTCTTATCTGCAGCTCTTGGAACAGTGTTTGAGCCAGAGAAGGCACTGGGGACATTTTTGTCCTGAATGCACGATTCCTTCAAGGACGCCTGCAGAGGGTCTCACGACAGCCGGTCACACTCAGGTGAGCTCTAGTGGCTTCCGCACACTGGAACAGGCTTTATGGGGTCCTGAGGGAGACACACACCTGGGCCTAGGAGTAAGCTCCCAGCTCAGGTGCACCAACAGCAGCTCTTTGCAGCTGTTTTCCTGGCCCTTTCCTGGTTTAGCTCTGAATGTTCCATGTCCCTGGGAAAACAGGGACAGTTGGTCACCCTATTTGAAAATGGGACTGTGGAGGAGAGGGAGGTTCTCCTGGATCTGAGAGCTCGGTGGATCCCCGCGGTCCATGCAGGTAGGCTGGGGGCTGTGAGAGTCATTTCTTCAGGTGAATCCCAGCTCCACTCCTTACTTGGCTCCCTTTGGGAGGCGAGCTGACCTCTTTCTGCCATGGTATCCCCATCTGTATAAAGGCTGCGATGAGAACTTAATGGAGTGAATCATGTCCAGATTTCAGGCTAATGGGACTGATCTGATCCTAAATCCTGGCCAGCGCAGCTTTGCTTCTGGATCGTGGAAACCATGAATGTTATGTGGACTGAGCTTTCCATGTGATGGAAAGAGCATCCAGGTGACCCTGCCACTGCGGGTCACACATGGACGCATCATTGGGGTGTAAGGAGAACGTCAGGGATGGCTCCGAGAGAGCCCAGCATTGGAACCCTCCCTCCTTGCCAGGGTTATGGAATTCCGTTCAGTTGGTGGTTCTAATAGACCCCAGACCTTCCCCCCACCCCTGCTCCAGACTCCTCTCTTATCGGAGGTTCTTGGAGGACCGCAGAAGCCGACTCAGATCTAATCTGGTCATATGAGGGACGGGGCTTGGGAACAGCAGAAATATCTGGGTAAACTGCAGTTCTGTGCCCTCGGTCAGGGCACCCCGAGCCCATGAGGGTGACCTAGAGAAGCCGGCAGGTGGGACCCCCGGCCCACCCCAGAGCAGCTGGAACACCGTGCAGCAGGGAGTGGGTTTTGGTCCCAGCAGGAGGAGGGGACTTCTCAGCAGAAGGAATTTCACGGGAGAGGTAGAGGCCCCCCCAGAGTGAAGACCTTCCTTTGAAGGTGGTGGGTGGTCTCGGGGCACTCCACTCACTGAGAACCAGGCTGGAGACCACCGTGGAGCCAGAGGATGGCGTGGCCACTCTTCGTGGTCCAAGTGGCCTGGGCAGCTCTGCTTGAGGGGCAGCCCCCGCCCTGGCAGGGCCCCAGCACTGGGCACAGAGTGTTATGGGGGGGGGGGCAGATAAAAGATGGACGGTCGCAGACCCTTGGGGGTCCTAGCCTCTCTCCCACCCTCTTTCACTTTATTTGAGGTGAGAGTCACATAACACAAAAGCAGCCACTTTAAAATGAACAGCATTTAGCTCTTTCACGGTGTTTTACAACCACCACCTCTGTGTAGTTCCACGTCACCCCACAAGGAACCTCAGTGCCCCCCACCCAGGCACTCCTGGAGCCCCCCCCTCCCCGCCAGCCCTGGCACCCGCCAGGCTGCCTTCTGTCCTAGGGACTCGTGTGCTCTGGACCTTCCGTGTAAGGGGACCGTGCCGTACGTGGCCTTCCGTGGCTGGCTGGCTTCGCCTGGACCCCGCTTTCCAGGCCCGCCCACGCTGTCGCAGGGCACAGTGCTTCATTCCTTTCCACGGCAGGGAGGCTTGTCCCCCACTCCCCGGCCACTTAGCTGGGCCAACAACAGTCAAAACGGACTGAACGGGGAGTGTCTTTGATAAGAAATAAATAGGAACGTGTGAGTCAAGCTGTGAAAACAGAAGCAGCAGAGACGTCCCCAGGAGGAAGGCTGCACCCCGGAGGCAGCCGCTGCCACAGTCTAAGGGGACGAGGCCCCCCGCCCGCCCTGGACGGTCAGCAGCGTCTGCGGGCGAATGCCAAGGGGGGCCCAGAGCAGCGGGGCCCAGCAGTGGGTGGAGACCCAGGCCCTGCCTCCTCCGGGAACCCCTTCAAAGGCTCCTCCCCGGGAGAGAGCAGGGACAACGTCCCTCTGAGCCAAGAGGGTTTGGAAACGAAAAAGGCAGAGCTTTCCTCATACCTGGGAGGTCTTTGGGGGCAGAACTGGAGCCGCAGAGATCAGTGTCCCGAGAGAGGTGTCCTGCGCCCGCCGCAGGCAGCGCCCCAGGAGCGGCGCTTTGACCTGGAGGCCCGCGGCTCGCGCGCTGCGCAGGTGCACGTCGGGGCGCGGGCCCTTACCTGGCGGGCCCGAGCGCGGCCTCCCGGGTATCTCCAGCCCCATCGGGCTCTTCCCGTTTCTCCGCCCTTCACAGCAGTGCCACCGAAAGGGGGGTGGTTTAGAGAAGTCCCTGGCTCTCGGCGACCCCTCCGGTCCGCTGTCCCGCTGGAGGGGGGCTGAGGCAGGGAGCCCCTCCCACGAGCCTGGAGGTGCCAGAACTCAGGTGGGCGCCTTTCCCTTTGCCGTGATGGAACAGCATTCTTTCGGCAGGAAGGACGGGAAGTTCCTGTAAATCTGTCTCAGAACCTCATTTTTGATTCACCACGCTGGGCAGATGGATGGAGCTGCGGCTGCTTAGGGCAGAAATGATGAGGTCCGCTCGGCTGACTGAGGCTGAACGAGGGAATGAAAGGCATCCGTCTTCTCCCTCCACTGCCACCCATCCATCAGTCAATCAGTTTCAGTTAATTATCTCCAAGTCTAATGAGAGATTTGCTCAGGAATCAAGACAATGGTCATTAGAATAGAGCTTTTATTCCTCACTCATTAGTGAGCTGTGAGCACTTTGGTGTCACCCCAGGCACCTGCTCACCTGCCAATCTCCACAGGAAGTGGAGCTACCCCTCGAGTTAGCAGGCTTATCCCTTAGAGGAGACAGCCTGGAGGAGGATGTTCAGCCACCACCACCATCTGATTTTACATTTTCATCACTCCAGAGAGAAACCTCATGACCATCTGCAGTCACTCCCTGTTCCTACCTGCCAGGTACTTGCTAATCTACCTTCAGTCACTTTGGATTTGCCTTTTTTTTTTACATTTCATATAAGTGGAGCCATTCGATATGTGGGCTTTTGTGACTAGTTCCTTTCACTTAGCGTGTTTTTTGAGCTTTATCATATTGCAGCATGCATCAGTACTATGTTCCTTTTAATTTTATAGATCCCCTTGTAAACTGTCAAAGAAAATCATCAGACAGTACTTAAAACGGCAGGGCAGACTCCATTCAAACTGCAACAGGGGAGAAGAGAGGCCAGCAGGAGTTGGTCTCAATTCTAATGGGCAGAGAGGAAGCTAGATTTTTTAACAGAAGGAAGGGAAATAGGGAACTGAAAAATTATAGACTTGTACTGATGTCACTCATCGTCTTCACTGGCGCACTGAGAGGGCTCTAGGGAAGGTCGGAGGGGGCTGGCAATGGGCTTTCAGAAGAGGGTCAGATGTTGATCAGTCTTTCTAGGCTCAGTACATTCTGTGATTGAGCAGTGTGGCGTCATTTAGGAAGAGCTCACGATGGGGTCAGAGTCCTCCCAGGGACACGGCCTAGATTTAGGGGAGTCCATACTAAAGTTTGGACAAGTCCCTAATGCAATGTTTGGACAAGTACATGGGGCCAAGGAATTTCTTGCAAGGATTCATAATACCACACTATTTTTTATCCATTCACCACTAATGGATATTTGAGTTGTTTTTACTTTTTGGGTGTTACAAATGATGCAGCTATGAACATATGTCTTTGTGTGGACACGTGTTTTAATTTCTTTTATGGTGGGATACTGGATCTTATGGTAAATGTAAGTTTAACATTTTTTTAAAACTTCCCAATTATTTTCCAAAGTGACTGCATGATTTTACATTCCCACCAGCACTACATGAGGGTTCCAGTTTCTCTTCCTTCTCACTAACCCTTGTTATCTGTTCTTTTAAGTTTTACCATCCTGGTTGGTATAAAGTGGTATTTCATTGTGGTTTTGATTTACATTTCCCTGATGACTAGTGTTGTTGAGAGTTTTTTTTGTTTCCTTATTGGCCATTTATATATCTGCTTTGGAGAAATGTCTATTCAAATTTTTAGCCCGTTCCTGAATTGGTTTGTCTTGTTATTCCATTGAAAGAGTACTTTATATATTCTGGATATAAGCCCCATATTGGTTAAATGATTTGAAAATATTTTTTCCTGGTCTGTGGATTGTCTTTTCATTTTCTTCCTAGTATCTCAGGAAGCACGAAAGTTTTGGATTTCGGTGAAGTCCAATTTACCAGTTTTTCTTTTATGGATCATGCTTTTGGTGTCATGTCCAAGAAATCTTTTCCCAATCCAAGGTCTTAGAGATTTACACCTGTTTGTTTTCTTCTTAGGATTTTATAGTTGTAGCTCTTAATGTAAGGTCTATGAATCATTTTGAGTTGATTTTGACATGTGGGGTAAAGTAAGGATCCCAAATCATTTTTTTCCCAAGTGGATATCCAATTGTCCAACACGACTTGTTGAAAAGACTATTATTTCCCCATTGAATTTCCTTGGCATCTTTGCCACAAATCAATTGACTGTAAATGTGAGGGTCTACCTTTGGACTTTTAATTCTGTTCCGTCTGTCTGTCTGTCTGTCTATCTATCTATCTATCTACCTACCTACCTATCATCTATCATCATCTATCTCTCTATGCATTTCTCTATCTACTATCTATCTATACTTATGCCAGTACCATACCATCTTGATTATGGCAACTTTATAGTAAATTTTGACATTGAGAAGAGTAACTGTGTCAACCGTGTTCTTGTTTTTCAAGGTTGTCTTGGCTATTCTGAATCTTTTGCAATTTCATATGAATTTTATGATCAGCTTGTCAATTTCTGCAAAAAAAAGCTATTTGAGATTTTGATAGGGATTGCACTTAATCTTTCTTTTTATTGAGAAGTTGTAAGTTTATAAAAAATCATGCATAAAATACAGAGTTCCTGTATACTGCCTTATTATTAACATCTTGCATTACTGTGGTACATTTGTTGCAAATGATGAAAAAGCATTTTTTAAATTGTAACATTAACCGTAGTCCATGGTTTACTTTACGGTTCACTGTATTGTTCTGTCCCATGGATTTTTAAGAAATTTTGTTCTAGTAGCATATATGCAGCCTAAAATTTCCCCTTTTAACCATATTCAAGCATCTATTTCAGTGCTCTTGTTCAATGTTGTGCTGCCATCACCACCATCCATTACCAAAATCTTTCCATCACCCTAAATAAGAAACTCTGTACAATTTAAGCCTTAACTCCCATTCCCCACCCCCACCTCAATCCTTGGTAACCCATATTCTAGTTTCTGACTTATGAATTTGCTTATTCTAATTATTTCATATCAGCGAGATCATACAATATTTGTCCTTTTGTGTCTAGCTTATTTCACTCAGCATGATGTCGTCAGGGTCATCCATGTTGTTGCATGTACCAGAATTTATTCCTTTTTATGGCTGAATAATATTCCATTGTGTGCCTATGCCACATTTTGCTTATCCATTCCTCAGCTGGTGGACACTTGGGCTGCTTGCATATTTTGGAAATTGTGAAAAATACTTCTGTGAACATCAGTGTGCAAATATCTGTTTAAGTCGATGCTTTCAATTCTTTTGTGTAGATACCTAGAAGTGGGATTGCTGGGTCATATGGTAATTCTATAGTTAACTTTCTTAGGAACTGCCAAACTGTCTTCTACTACAGTGGCTGCACCATTTTACATTCCCACCAACAAA
>JAKSZT010035390.1:183506-199373 GCA_026826555.1 Tolypeutes matacus | reverse complement strand
CTTTTTAAAGCCTTTCCTCTTCACCCTTCATAATGTTGGGATGGGGCCCCAGCTGTTTGCTGTTCTGATTGGCTGCCCCACCTGCCATTTCTTAGGAGGCCTTTTGAGGGTATCGGGGGCTTTCCCTGACCCAATGGGATCTCATGGGCTAAATGAGATCTTGTTTTTCCTAATGGAATCTCATGACTGGGGTCTCACAGGGTCTTTACTGCAGCCTTCTTCTCAGGAGGTTCCCAGCAGGGTCTCAAGGCCATGTGGTCTGTCAGCCATGTGGTCTGCCGGGCCAGCTGCCTTCCCCCTTTCACTATACTAACCTGCCTCAACTCCTTCCTCAGAGAGTTTACACCCTTATTCTTAAGGAGGTGCTGAAGGGTGATAGTCTTTCTTCTGTAGCTACTTCCTGCTGGCTAGGGGGAGTAGGCCCTGCCTGACAAGGTGTAAAACCCTCTGACTATTCTATTGCCATTGAGAGAAGATTGGTCCAGCACTCTGGTTGGAACTGGATGAAATCCCCACATAACTAATAAGGCATTGATTCTGTAAGAAATAAAATTAATTAGAATTTTGAAGATCCACGGTCCTACTTAAAAGGATAAAGAAGATGGTGGTGAGCAGGCCTAAAAAGGGAAGCCAGCCATGACACACTGGACCACGAGCGTGAGAAAGGCCAGGTGCCTTCAGACGCTGCTTCCTCCCAGAGTTGATGGGAAACAGCATTCTTCCTTGAGTTCTTTTACTCAAGAACTCTGGTTAACTCTCGGGAGAGATTGTGGTAGACAAACTGGGTTTGGTATAAACTGCCAACCCCAGTTCCTATGGTTATGCCTAGGACAGCTAGGAGAGGTATGAAGAGAGGCACTGCCCTGGACATAAACTCGCAAAGACAGTCTAGGCAACAGAAGACAGGCATATGGCAAGCAAAATAAAAACAGTACTTAAGAGAGCCATTCCTTCATATTATAGGCACGTTCATTAACTATTTAGAAAATGAATTAAATTTACCAAGACTTTTTAACATGTTCAATATCCCTCTGCATATGATCTAGAATAGAAAAGATATTATCATAGTCATCAGGCATATAGGTACAGTACTTAATACTAATCAATGCACAATTTCCTCTTTGAGCTGTAGTTAATAGATCTAAGCTCCAGGTTTGTAATACCATACATGTTATCTCTCCATGGGAGCAGGCCATAATGCCAATCGTGTTTGTTCTACTCACATCACTCTGGTAATCACTACTCCACTTGGTATGTCCTCCACACAGCCAGCATGCTGCAGCCCCATTGATCCTAAAGAGATTAAGAAGGTAAGGCTCCAGTATTTTGCCAGCCTGGTGCATATGCCCTTCAGTACCATGAAACAGAGCCAGTCTGAAGGCAATGTCCATTGTAAATCTGGCCATATCAAGCCATTGCTGGCTGCTGCAGGAGTCTGAAATTGCAACACACTCTCCATCCACTTTAGGAGCATGCCCAGAGATGGAGTAGATACTTTTATTGTTTTAGGGGTCTTAGTGACCAGCCTGGCCAATAACTCAAATGGAGAGGCACTATGCAGTGTACTGAATGTCTGGTTTGAATACACAAGAGAGTTGGATGATACTGAAGTCTATCTCTTTTAATTTTTATATACTTTCTAAATACTTCCAATGCACTTTATAGCATATCAAATGAACTTAACTTAGTACTTTGTTTTTTACTTCTACACCTTTACCATGATGACTGTAATTAAGAGATATTTTACTTTAGCAGTACAGGAAAAATGACTTTCTCCATTATTTTATGAAAACCAAAGATTCCCAATAGAATCAATATGGCCAATCAATTTTTGACAAGGCTGTCAACTCCACTTAATTGGGAAAGAATAGTCTCTTCAACAAATGGTCCTTGGAAAATTGGATATCCATATGCAAAAGAATGAAAAAGGACCCCTATCTCACAACATATTAAAAAAATGAACCCAAACTGTATAAAAGCCAGTACTATAAAATTCCTAGAAGAAAATGTAGGAAAGAATCTTCAGGACCTTGTGTTAGACAATAGTTTCTTAGACTTTACACCCAAAGCATAAGCAGCGAAAGAAAAATAGATAAATGGGACCTCTTCGGTATTAAAAACTTTCATGCACCAAAGCACTTTGTCTAGACAGTGAAAAGACAATCTATTCAATGGAAGAAAATATTTAGGAATGACATATTGAATAGGAGTATAATATCCAGAATATATAAAGAAATCCTACAACTCACCAATAAAGACAAACAACCCAGTCAAAAATGGAAAAAAAACTTGAATAGAATTTCTCCAAAGAAGATATACAAATGACTAAAAAGCACATGAAAAGATACTCAACACCACTAGCTTTTAGGGAAATGTAAATCAAAACCACAATGAGATATCATTTCATACCCACTAGAATGGCTACTATTAAAAAAAAAAAAAAAAAGAAAGAAAAATACAAGTGTTGGAGAGGGTATGGAGAAATAGGAACACTTATTCACTGCTTGACGAATGTAAAATGGCACAGCTGCTGTGGAAGACAGTGAGACATTTCCTCAGGAAGATAAGTATAGAATTACCTTATGACGTGGCAATTCCATTACTAGATATATGCACAGAAGAATTGAAAGCAGGGACTTGAAAATATATTTACACATGGATGTTCACAGCAGCATTATTCACAATTGCAAAGAGATTGAAGCAACCCAAGTGTCCATCAACCAATGAATGGGTAAACAAAATATGGTATATACATACAATGGAATATTGTTCACTCTAAGAAGGAATGAAGTCCTGATGCATGTGACAACATGGATGAACCTTGAAGACATTATGCTGAGTGAAATAAGCCTGGCACAAATGGATAAATATTGTATGATATCACTGATATGAACTAATTATTATAAGCAAACTCATGGTGTTGGAATCTAAAATATAGATTACCAGGCAAGAGAGTGGGGTAAAGAATGGGGAGCTGATGCTTAATTTGTACAGAATTTCTATTTAAGTTGATTGTAAAGGTTTGGAAATGGTTGGCGATGATGGTAGCACATTATTGTGAGTGGAATTAAGAGCACTGAATTATGTGAATGAATGTGATTGGAGGGGAAAGTTTTGGGTCATGTATGTCACTAGAATGAAAGTTAGAACATAAAATATGGGACTGTAAAACACAGCCATACTTTCTATGTTTAACTCCTCTGTTCCCTTGGATTTGCCTCTAAATATAAAGTCTCAATGCCTGGGAGTCAAACCAGCCTGATCTCCAACATATGTGTTCCAGCATCAGGAGAGAGAGGAACATGCATAATCTGGCACATGTTTCAGGTCATATAATCCCCCACATAGGTGTGTATCCAGATGTAGCTCTCAGTGATGAAATAAGGAAGAAAAGTTTTTAAAGTCAACTTACTGTATTTTAATACCAGGGCTCATTAATATCAATATAAAACAATTATATTTTCAGTAACATCTTCAGGAATATGGACTAATGGATCTTAGACAATATTAATGGGACAGGAGGGATGGAAAGAGAGAAAGTGGCTTTCTTAGTTCTCGGAACATCAGCACTGCCCTCAAGTACATGAGAGTACATAGAAAAATACCCAGCGCTCTTGTGTTTGCCTCTTGGGAAAATCCTTTCAGCGCCTAATCCTAAGAGTTGTTTTAGCTGAAATTGGACCGTGTTGAAAAAGGAATATAATGAGACCTAAAAGAGACCCTCAGACCCAATTTTGTGTCTCGTTCTTATATAGTTAGTGAGAATTAGCGCCACCAGGTCTAGATAGCAGTGTGGTTTGAGGAATCAAGCAAGCTAAAGGCCCAAACCATCATTTCCCAAAGAGGATGTCTAACCTCCAACAGGTTTAAAATAATGTCTTCTCACAGGGCTTGAACTTAGGAATAATATTTGTCATTTACATCCTTTGTTGTTTTCTCTTGCTTCTCTTCCTGGATCTCCTGGGCATCTGCTTTCTATACTAGAGAAGGAATATCCTTCCAGATTGTTCCCTCATCTGAATCAATGCTTTCCATTTATGGAGGAACAGAGACACCCAGGTTTGAAATTTTTTCTTGGGAATTTAAATAGAATACTATGACAAAAAAGAAGAAAAGAAAACAAACCCCAAAAGATTCAGGATTCAGTATAAATTGACTCTGTCTGTCCAATCGCTGGGGAGTATTTCTACTTTACAATTCCACATAGGAATTTCCCAAACCTAGATTTAATCTTTATAGATTTTTCAGTGTAAGAAAATTAAATCTTACAGAGTTGAAGACTAATGATTGTTTGTAATTTAGAAAGAGCAACTCAGTTATAAATATACATCTCTAAATTCTACATTTATAGAAGTAGACTAATTCTTCTTCTCCTCTTTCATTCCCAAATGTGTCTAGTTCTTTATTATTTCCCTTGAAAAATAATTATTTGTCTAGATAATACTCTTCTACACCCTATTATTCTAACTGTATACTAAATACCAGGAACTGGCTTTAATTATCTCAATTAAGCAAACTTCTGGAATATCATCTGCAATTAGATTAATTACTTTATTAACTTCAAAATAGTCTATTCTCATTCCCTGAGAGCCATCAATCTTTGATTGTCCCTCTAGGACATGGGGATCACCGTGTGTGTTTCTGCTGTGAAATGACAGCACCGTCCCCAAGGATGCCTTACTATCTGATTCACTACTTTTTTCAGATAGGGAAGCCAGAGGTCTTATCTGGCACTTGCCAGTAGCCTCTACCCCCGTGTTATCATGCAATCGTAAGATTTCTGCCAGCTACTGAAAACCACATTTCATCTACTAACTTGGCAATTGAAGTATTCACAGGGTGGTTTGTGGGGCAAAGGAATTAGAAGTATATTCACTACTTGGTCACCTTTACTTCCATTTTGTGCATAATGGCATTTTGTATAATCAGGATTTAATCTGAGAATACAATCATCTTCTTATAGTATGGGATAGTCCTCTTTCCTTTTACAGAGCCACTTGGATATGTGATGGGAGTTTCTGTTGGTAAATTAAAGATAAACATTTACATATATAATTGTGTTGTTATGATAGAGTCCTTCCTCAAATTCTAGCCTCTCCTTTATTAAAAGATCGGTAGCTCTGTAACTGACTGAAACTTCAGAATTGGGCTAGCCTTGCTGATTTTGAAAGCTGATCTCTGTTCATCACACTTGAGTTTGTTTATGCAGATAATGTTAAAATTCTTGTTCTGTTTGTGGATTTTGCTCCTATGGAATGCATGATTACTAAAATAATGCTTGAAGTACCTACATATGAGGAAATTCCTTGAATCCTAAAATTTTCTCTATGCCTTTTATTGTGCTAGGCATTACCTATCACAGCATTTTAGATAATTCGTAGCCAACATCTCTTCTTGACTACCTTTATTGTTCCATGGGAAATCAGGGGAACTGAGTTTGGAAACTGCCTGTCCAGTAATTTCTCTGGCTGGTAATGAAACACCAGGAGATTAAATACTTAGAAGCATAGCATAGTAACTTTTTTTTTTAATACTGGGGAACAAAATGAGGTTGATAGCTGCCCAATTTGACCTCCCTTTCCTCTATTTTAATGATGCTAAATACTTTCTACTCTTTATATTTCACTTAGAGTTGCTGTTCCTGGTCTCAGATTTCCAGTAATCAGAGAAGCCATTTGAGAAAGTTGTCTGCCTGAGCTACTACTCCGAGTGTGGTATCACTCATAAGTCCTTTGAATAGAATAAATTCAGTAAAAAATAAATTTTGCTCTTCATGCTTAGGGATTTTGCAAAGGCTCCTACCCCTAGTTTTTTTTTCTTTCATATTTCTGGTGATTATTTCTCAAAAATGCTTGTAACTTCCATGGAATACACTTCTTTTCTTCTTTAATATTATTTTGAATATCATGGGCTAGGATATAATGGGATTTATGTTAGTTACTTAGCAAAAACTTTAAGAGAGGGGGTGTGCATCAGACAGTCCATTTCCTCTTTTAGAGCAATTCATAAAAGAAGCATCAAGAACAAGCAGTGGGGAATTCATTAGAGCACATTGTGGAGTTGGAGCACCATTAGTAAGCTTCCTCTGAAAAGACCTCCTCACCAACTGTCAGTACTCCATTCTTTCATGATCAATAGTCCCTCTTCAAGTAGGAACCTGTCGGACTAGGAATTCATCTGATTAAAAAAAAAAAATCTGCTGTCCTTGATTTTCAATCATCTCAAATTAATACTTGCACCCTGAAAATTTACATGATGTCCTGACATGATGTCTGTGCCAGTGGCAAGCTCCAGGGCCTGAGAGTGGCACCAGATATACACTGCCAGGGCTTTAGATGCCTTATCCTCTTTCAGTAGTTCTATAAAAAGCAGAGCCAAACTCTGGTTATGGCGCCAGAAACAGGTTATGCGTGGGGCTTATTGATCAGAAGGAGGTGCACAGCTGCAGCATAGAGTAGTAGTGAGGTTCCACACCTTGACCACAGGTAGGACAAGTAACGTCATTGAGCTGAACCCTTAAGACTTGTGCACTTTACCTGATATAAGTTATATCTATATATAGGGGGAAAGGAAAATACCAATAAAATTTATTGGCATCATTGATCTTGACATCAGAACCAAATTTTGGGTGTGGGTGTGGGTGTCGCTTCTATTCATACAGGTACAAACTAAAGAGAAAAATGAATGAAAAAATAAAAAAATCCCTAGAAAATTGTGGAACAATACTAAGCACTCTAATATGTAAGTAATTATAGTCCCAGAAGGAGTGGGGAAAGAACTTGGAGCAAAAAAGATATTAAAAGAAATCATGACAGAAAAATATTTCCAAATTTGATGAAAAAAAATCAACCCATAGATCCAAAGAAACCCCAAAAAATACATGAAATATAATAAACAAATAAAGATATATTGGGCATCTTATTGTCCAATTGGTGGAAATCAATGACAAAAAGGAAACTCTAAAAGAAGCCAGAGAAATAAGATACATTACATATAAAGAACAATGATAAGGTTAATTGCTGATTTCCATCAGAAACAATGCAAGTCTGAAAACAATGGAAACATCTTTAAAGTATTAAAATATTGAAAAAAGAGAAACTCAACCTAGAATTTTATCTTCAGTAAAATATCCTATAAAATTATTGTGGAATAAAAGCATTGTCAGATATCAAGGGCAGAACTACAAAAACATTAAAGTAAGCTCTTTAATCAGCACGAATTAATTTATAGAGCTCCATATGGCAAATTTGTGAGTAAATAAAACACAATATTATTTTGTTTTTAAATTTTCTATATAGGCAATTGACAGTTTATGGAGAAATAAAATAACAATTGTAATGGTTAGGTTCATGTGCCAGCTAGGCTGGGTAATGGTGCCTAGTTGTTTGATCAAGCAAGCACTGGCCTGCGAGGACATTTCATGGACTTAGATCATCAGTAAGTTGATTGCAGCTATGGCTGATCACATCTACAGTCAACTGAGGAGGCTGCCTTCAACCACGAGAGACATCTCATCCATCAGTTGGAGGCTTTAAAAGGAGAAGTGACTATTTCAGCAGGCAAAATAGATACTTTTCATCTTTGCATCAGCCATCCAGCTTCTGCTGGAGAATTATTAAAACACCTTCAGTGGAGTTCCCAGCTTGCAGCCTGTCCTACAGATTTTGGACTTGTGCATCACCATGGTCATATGAGACGCTTTATAAGATCTCATAATATTTACAGAAAGCTCCTGTGGATTCTGTTTCCCTAGAGAACAATGACTGATACGTGGGATGGTAATGAATATATTTGTATTTTCTATTTTACTATATATTTTAAAGTAAAAAATAGAAAAAAATAGCACAAAGGAAAGGTAAAAAGAAAGTGTATTTTTACAAGTTTTTTTTTTACAAAGCTCCTGAAGTGGTATAATATCAGTTCAAGGTTGACTCTGATAAATTAAAGGTGCATATTGCAATTCGTATTTCAAACATTGAAAAAATTAAGCATTTTTCCCCTTCATTTCCTTCATCAACAAGGAGATCTTGATCATGTCATTTAATCAATCTGTGCTCATTTATGTATCTTTCTGAACAGTGGAGAAACAATTGAGTTTGTTTTTAGGATTAAATGAAATAAATGTGTCTGGACAGAATTTTTTAAATTTCCGTAATTTGTTAAGCTACCTTTTGTCTGTTATCTTATTTTTTGAAGCTGAAATAAAGTTTACTTTTAAAAAATAAAGAGATATAGCTTTTAAAATAAGGGAAATAAAATTGAATAATAAAAATATGATTATTCAAGAGAAGGCAAGATAGAAGGAAAAATGGAAAAAGAATCAATGAAACAAATAGAAAGCCAATAGCAATAGGGTATACTTAAAATATAGATAAGTGCATTAACTATAATGGAAATAAACACTACTTGTAATAGATAGAGAATGTCATCTTGAATAAAAAGACAAAACTCAAGTATATGCAGTTAATAATTTGTGGAAAAAAATCTGGTTTGGTTCAAACAAAATAAAGGAACATGAGTAGAGTTTGGGGTATATGAGTATTTATTTCTTTGGGGGTATGTGGGATGGTGTAACCGTTGGGGAATTTGATGTAATTATGAATTCCAGAAATATAATTGGATCATTCTTGTAAACTGATCTGTTAACCTGGGCATGATTAGGTTAGGATTAGGGCATTGAGCCCCGCCCCTTGGTGGGTGGGGAATCGAATATAAAAGGCAAGGCAAAGGACAGTTGAAGCAGTCTTTTGAGAAGCAGTTTTGATGTTGGAAAGAAGGCCCCAGGAGAAGAGAAGCGAGCCGTTCGCCTGATCGCCTACAGCTGACCTTGTGGAGGAAACAGGAGCTAAGCCCGGAGAGAAACGCAGCCCCGGGAAGAGAGGAACCCCAGAAGCCTGAACCCTGGCAAACGCCGGCAGCTGTCTTGCTCTGACACATGGCAATGGACTGTGGTGAGAGAAGAAACTTAACGCTTTATGGCCTGGTATCTGTGGACTTCTACCCCAAATAAATACCCTTTGTAAAGACCAACCCATTTTTGGTATTTCACATTAGCACCCCTTTGGCTGACTAATACAGAATTTGGTACTGAGGAGTGGGGAAGTGCTTTTAAATATACCCAAATGTTGGAACGGTTTTATGACTGGGTTCGGGGTATTTTTTGGAGGAATTGTGAAATGCTTGATGGAAAAGGCCCAGATCACTTTGAAGAGACTGTTGATAGTAATATGGATGCTAAAGAGACTTTCTATGATGCCTCAGAAGTAAATGATGAAACTGCTATTGGAAACTGGAGGAAAGGCGATCCATGTTTTAAAGTTGCAGAGAACTTAGCAAGATTAACTCCTGGTGTTATATGGAAGACAGAATTTAAAAATGGCGAACCGGAGCATTTAGCTGAAGAACTTTCCAAGGTAAACTCGGAGAATGTGGCTTGGCTTCTCCTTGCAGCTTATAGCAAAATACTAGATGAGCGAAATACACTAAGGACTGAACTTTTGGGCACAAAGAAAACAGAAACTGATTTCGGAACTTCCAAGCTTCTGGAAATCAAATTCCCAGATGAAAATGCCCTATTTGAAGACTTTACTAAACTTGGAACTCGTAACTCAGAATTGAAGATACAGTTATCTCGGAAAGACTTGAGGAAAGTCTCACTGTCTGAATGCTTGGACCCCTGCTTCCTGCATGCTAAACCAACAAAGTTTTTGAGAGAGCTGTATGAACAAAGAGCAAAACCACTGCCAGCTTGGACAAAAGAGGACATGGAAAGGAGAGACTGAAGGAGAATCAGCTTTAAGAAGAAAACCGTGGAAGCAGAGATCTGGGATTAAGACATCTCTTTGGGCCAAGAGGGGAGCCCCACCCACATGTACAGAGAGGTTGACTTTTCCCCAGCAGTTAAAGAGGGTGGATGTCCCCACCCGATGTTCTGGGAGAGTTTTGCCACCCCATGGTGCAGGAGGGGTAGAGCACATTCCTCAAAGATTAGGGTGGTTAAGGTCAAAACCCCATAGGTCTGAGAGGGGTGTACCTGTCCCTCATGGATTAGAGAAGGCCAGGTGGTCAACCCATTGCTCTGAGAGGGTTGAGCCTGTATGCCAAAGGTTAGGGAAGCCCAGGTGGTCAACTCGTTGCTCTGAGAGGGTTGAGCCTGTATGCCAAAGGTTAGGGGGAATGTTGTCTTCACCTCACTGTACTAGGGGGGGCTAAGACACTAACCCAAAGATTGGGTAAGGTGTGGCAATCACCCCAACACTCTTGGAGGGTGAGGTCTGGAGCTTGGTGGACACCCAGATGCTTGATGAGGGTGGAACCAAGAAAAATGGCTCTTGGGCCAGCCTGTGGAAAGGGTGGATTCCCATGTGACCCCAAGGAGAAGAAACCATCATTTTAAGAATGACTCTCAGACTTTGAAATTGAATGGAGGTTGCCCTGCAAGTTTACTGAATTGTAGAGGATCCATAACTCATGTTTAACATCCCAATTTCTCCTTATGATATTGAAAATGTTTATCTTTTGTCTTTCCATTTGTGTATTGGAAACAGTTAAATGGTTTTGTAAGTTTCAGAGGTCTACAGCAGGTGGGATTTTGCCTGAAGACAGACTGTATTTCTTTAAAATGATTTTGATATGATTTTGTACTTGAATTGTTACTGATTTAAGGTTTTCTGAATATTGTAATGTATTTTTGGAATTCAGAGGGTGGAGTGTAACCGTTGGCCAATTTGATGTAATTATGAATTCCAAAAATATAATTGAATCATGCTTGTAAACTGATCTGTTAATCTGGACATGATTAGGTTAGGATTAGGGCATTGAGCCCCACCCTTTGGCGGGTGGGAAATCGAATATAAAAGGCAAGGCAAAGAACAGAGTTGAAGCAGTCTTTTGAGAATCTGTTTTGATGTTGGAAAGAAGGCCCCAGGAGAAGAGAAGCGAGCCGTTTGCCTGATCGTCTACAGCTGACCTTGAGGAAACAGGAGTTAAGCCCAGAGAGAAACGCAGCCCCGGGAAGAGAGGGACCCCAGAAGCCTGAACCCTGGCAAACGCCGGCAGCTGTCTTGCTCTGACATGTGGCAATGGGCTGTGGTGAGAGAAGAAAGTTAACGCTTTATGGCCTGGTATCTGTGGACTTCTACCCCAAATTCACATTAGCACCCCTTTGGATGACTAATACAGATGGTTATGAATATATTTGTTATTTTCTCTTTTTCAAGGTGTCAAAAATACTCTTCAGTCTTGATCAGTTAAAAACGTATTCCTATAAGACTAAAATACTTCAAAATTCATTTTCAATTGAGTGCCACTTTTCCCTCTGATCACTTGCTTAAATCACACAAACATCTTTTTCAGGTCTTCAAAGAAGCAAAGCCAGTTTTCCCTGTGAGATCTTGTACTCACTGGTCCCACTGAATGAACTCTTCACCAAGCTCATTTGCACAAGTATTCCTTCTTCTAGTCATTCATGTCAATTTAAAGTCACGTCCTCAGAGAAATGCTTTTTCCTTTTTCCTTCTTTCACTCCCCTTCCCCCCATTCCCCCTCTACTGGTAATCTATACTTTTCTTTCTGTTTCTGAAAATTGCTATATCTAGTAATTCTTGTAAGTGAAATCATACAATTTTTGTCCTTATGTGTCTTGCTTATTTCACTAAGCATAACGTTTTCACGATTCTTCCATGTTGCAGCATGTCTCATAATTTCATTTTTTCTTATGGCCAAATAATATTCCGTTGTGTGTATGTACCACATTTTGTTTATCAATTCATTTGTTGATGGCTATTTGTGCTTTTGGCTGTTGTGAATAATGACACTATAAACATTGGTGTACATGTCTGTGTCTGTGACCCTGTTTTCACTCACTTCTATTCATAGAGAGGGATTGCTAGGACAAACGGTGATTCTGTATTTAACTTTTGAGGAACCACCATGTTGCTTTCCATAGTAGCTGCAACATTTTACATTCCCACCAACAGTAGAGCTCCAATTTCTCTGCATCCTCTCCAACACTGGCTATTTTCCTTTTTTTTTTATTTTCCCTTTTTCTTTTCTTTTTTTTTTTTTTTTAAGAATAACCATCTGTTGGCTGCCACTGCAAAGTACCAGAAATGTGTTGGCTTTTATACTAGGGATTTTATTTAGGGCAAAAGCTTACAGTTCCAAGGCCATGAAATGTCCAAATCAAGGCATCAGCAGAGATGACTTCTCAGGGTCCTGCCACATGGAGAAGCAAGTTGGCTGCTGATCTCTGTCAAGATGTCTGTCTTCCCCTCCAGAATCCACCATCTCCCGGAGCTTAGCTGTGGGAAACCAGGCATAGGGTTTGTCTCTTACGGGGCCTCGTCCCTCAGTCTTGACTGCTCTGCTTTCTTCCTTACTCCAGCTGGGAGCTATCAGGCATATGGTTTCTCTCCTCTTGAGCTGCTCTGTGGGCCCAGCCACTTGGGGTCCTCTTTTGGTGCCTCTGTGCTCTGCTGGTTCCAGACTCTGGGACCTCTCTCAGCCTCTCAGGGCTTCTGTTTTCCTGCAGTCCTCTCTCTCACATGGCGGGGTCAATATGGCGGCTTCTTTTTCCTCTGTGTCTCCTTTTATATCAGACCCTGAAAGAGGGTGGAGACTCAATCTGAGTCATGCCTCACTGACATAGTCCAATCAAAAGGTTCTCCAATGCACAGGAATCAATTAGTTAAAAAACATAATATTTTTTTTTTGGGGGGGGGGTTCATAAAAGAACTTCAAACTGTCACAACATCCTTGTGGGTGTGAAGTGGCTTCTCATTGTGGTTTTAATTTGCATTTCCCTAATGGCTAACAGTGTTGAGCATCTTTTCATGTGCTTTATGGCCATTTACATATCTTCTTTGGAAAAATGTTTATTTGTTTTCAAAATTAGGTTGTCTGCCTTCTGTTCAGTTGTAGTTGTTCTTTATATATTCTGAATATTAAACCCTATCTGATCTACGGTTTCAAACTATTTTATCCCATTCTGTAAGTTGTCTTTTCTCTTGATAATTTCCTTTGATGGACTAAAGTTTTAAATTTTATGAAATCAAATGTGTCAGTTGTTTCTCTTGTTGCTTGTACTTTTGGTGTCATATCTAAGAATCAATTGCCAAATCCTACTTTATGAGGATTTGCCCCCATGTTATCTTCTAGGAGTTCTATAGTTTTAGCTCTTATATTTGGGGCCTTGTACATTTTGAATTGATTTGTGTATATTGTGTGAGGTAGGAGTCTAACTTCATTCTTCTGCGTTTAGATATACAGTTTTCTCAACACCATTTGTTGAAAAGACTGTTCTTTTCCCACTATATACATAGAAGTGTATTGTTAGGTCATGTGATAATTCTATATTTAACTTTCTGAGGAAATGCAAAACTGTCTTTCACAGTGGGTGCACCACTTATTTATTGATATTCTGTTTAGATGTTTTATCCACTGTTGAAAGTAGTGTATTGAAACTTCCAACTATTATTGTAGAACTGTCTATTCCTCCCTTCTATTCTTTCCATTTTTACTTCATATATCTTGGCACTTTGTTGGTTAGGTGCATATATATTTACAATTGTTAAATATTTTAGGTATTAATATATATAATGTCCTTCTTTATCTCTTGCAACAATTTTTGACTAAAAGTCAATTTTGTCTGATATTAGTGTAGCCACCCTGCTCTCTTTTCATTGCTATTTGCAGGAAATATTTTCCATCCTCTCACTTTTGACCTATTTGTATCTATTGATCTAAGCCATCTCAGATGGGTTATGTTTCTTTATCCATTCTGTCAATCTCTGATTTTAATTGGAGAGTTTCATACATTTACATATAGGGAAATTACTGTTAAGGCAAGATTTACCTCTGCCATTTTGCTAATTGTTTTTTTAAAACAGTTTTATTCACATATGATACAGTCCATCCAAAGAGTACAATCAATGGCTCTCAGTATAATCACAAAGTTGTGCATTCATGACCAAAATCAATTTTAGAACATTTTCATTACTACAAAAGGAAAAAACCCGTATCCTTTATACCCCCTGTTATTGACATGGTCTGTACCTTTGTTACAATTGATGGAAAAATGTCACAATATTACTGTTAACTATAGTCCATATTTGCATTAGTTGTATTTTTTTCATATACCACTCTATTATTAACACCTTGTAATAGTGACTTACATTTCTTCTACTTCATGGAAGAATATTCTTACATTTATGCTATTAACCATAGTCATCATCCACAACAGAATTCACTATATTATACAGTCCCATGTTTCATCCTCTAGATTTCCTTCTAGTGACATACATGACCCTAAACTTCCCCTTTCAACCACAATCACAACCATAATTCGGTGCTGTTAATTACACTCACAATAATGTCCTACCATCACCTCTATATATTTCCAAACATTTACAATCAACCTTATTAAAAATTCTGTACAAATTAAGCATCAGCTCCCCATTCTCTACTCTCATTCTATCTCTTGACCTATACTCTAGATTTTAACTCCATGAGTTTTCTCATTATAATTAGTTCATATTTGACCGTACAATATTTATCCTCTTGTGTCTGGCTTATTTCACTCAGCATAATGTTCTCAAGATTCATCCATGTTTTCGCATTCATCAGGACTTCATTCCTTCTTATAGCTGAATAATATTCAATTGTACGTATATACCACATTTTGTTTACCCATTCATTCGTTGATGTACACTTGGTTGTTTCTATCTTTTAGCAATTGTGAATAATGCCACTATGAACATCAGTTTGCAAAAGTTTGTTTATGTCCCTGCTTTCAATTCTTCTGATTATATACATAGTAGTGGGATTGCTGGATCATATGGCAATTCTATATTTAGCTTCCTCAGGAACTGCCAAACTGCCTTCCACAGTGGCTACGCCATTCTACATTCCCATAAGCAGTGAAGAAGTGTTCCTCTTTCTCTGGATCCTTGCCAACACTTGTAGTTTTCTGTTTTTTACATAGTCGCCATTCTAGTAGGTGTGAAATGATATCTCACTGTGGTTTTGAATTACAGTTTCCTAATAGGTAGTGCTGTTGAGCATCTTTTCATGTGCTTTTTAGCACATTTATAATTCCTTTTGTAAAATATCTATTCAAGTCTTTTGCCTGTTTTGAACTGCATTGTTTGTCTTTCTATTGTTGAGTTGTAGGATTTCTTTATATATTCTGGATATTATCCCTCTCTAGGATATGTCATTTCCAAATATTTTCTCCCATTGAGTAAGTTGCCTTTACACTTTCTTGACAAAGTCTTTGAAGCACAAATTTAATTTTGAGCAGGTCCCATTTATCTATTTTTTCTTTTGTTGCTTGTGCTTTGGGTGAAAAGTCTAAGAAACCACTGCCTACCACAAGGTCTTGAATATGCTTCCCTACTTTTTCCTCTAGGAATTTTATGGCCCTGGATCTTATATTTAGGCCTTTGATATATTTTGAGTTAATTTTTGTATAAAGTGCAAGATAGGACTTCTCTTTCCTTCTTTTGTATATGGGCATCCTGTTCTCCCAGCACCTTTTCTTGAAGAGACTATTCTGTCCCAGGCGAGTGGAGTTGGCAGTCTTGTCAAAAATCAATTGACCATAGATGTGAGGTTTTGTTTCTGAACTCTCAATTCGATTCCATTGATCAATATATCTATCTTTATGCCAATACATGAAGTTTTGACCACTGTAACTTCTTAATATGATTTAAAGTCAGGAAGTGTGAGTCCTCCAAGTTGGATCTTCGTTTTTAAGATGTTTTTGGCTGTTTGGAGCCCTTTACCCTTACAAATAAATTTGATGATTGGTTTTTCCATTTCTGTAAAGTAGGATGTTGGGATTTATATTGGAATTGTGTTCAATCT
>JAKSZT010035390.1:0-76006 GCA_026826555.1 Tolypeutes matacus | reverse complement strand
TTCAATGAGATGGCTAAAGAAATTATGGATATTAAGAAGACATTGGATGAGCACAAAGAAGAATTTGAAAGCATACATAGAAAAATAGCAGATCTTATGGGAATGAAAGGTGCAATAAATGAAATTAAAAATACAGTGGAAAAAAACAATAAAAAATAAAAAATACAGTGGAATCATATAACAGATTTGAGGAGGCAGAAGAAAGGACTGATGAGCTTGAAGAAATGGCCTCTGAAAGTAAACATACAAAAGAACAGATGAGGAAAAGATTGGAAAAACTTGAACAAAGTATCAGGGAACTAAATGACAGCAAGAGATGTGCAAACATACATATCATGGGTGTCCCAGAAGGAGAAGAGAAGGGAAAAGGGGCAGAAGGAATATTTGAAGAAATAATAGTAGAAAGTTCCCAACCCTATTGAAGGACATAGATATCCATGTCCAAGAAGTACGACGTAGTTCCACCCAAAAAAATCCTAATAGACCAACTCCAAGACACATACTAATCAGAATGTCAAATGCCAAAGACAGAGAGAGAATTCTGAGAAACAGCAAGAGAAAAGCGATGCATAATGTATGAGATACCTAATAAGATTAAATGCTGATTTCTCACCAGAAACCATGGTGAGATATATTTAAGATACTGCAAGAGAAAAGCTTCCAGCCAAGAATATTATATCCAGCAAGACTGTGTTTAAAAAACGAGGGCAACTTTAGAATATTTACAGATAAACAGAAACTGAAAGAGTTTGTAACCAAGAGACCTGCTTTGCAGGAAATACTAAAGGGTGTGCTACAGCCTGAAAAGAAAAGACAGGAGAGAGAGGCCTGGAAGAGAGTCTAGAAATGATGACTGTATCAATAAAAGAAACTAAAAGTGTCAAAAGAGTGGTAAAAATAAAATATGACTGATAGAACCCAAATATTCAGGAATAAACTTAACTAACGATGTAAAGCACTTGTATTCAGAAAACTACAACTCATTGTTAAATAAAAAAAGACCTAAATAATTGGAAGAACATTCCATGCTCATGGATTGGAAAACTAAACATCATTAAGATGTCAGGTCTACTCAAATTGATGTACAGATTCAATGCAGTCCTGATAACAATTCCACCAGCATTTTAAAAATAAATGGAAAACAAGATTATCAAATTTATTTGGAAGGGTAAGGGGTCCTGAATAGCAGGACACATCTTAAAAAGGAAAAGCAAAGTTGGAGGACTCTCATTTCCTGACTTTAAACCATATTACCTAGCTACAGTGGTAAAAACAGCATGGTACTGACATAAAGACAGACACATAAACCAATGGAACCGAATTGATGGTTAAAAAACAGACCCTCACTCCTATGGCCAAGTGATTTTTGACAGGCCTGTCAAACCCACCCAGCTCGGGCAGAACAGTCCATTCAACAAATGGTGATGAGAAAACTGGATATCCATAACCAAAAGAAGGAAAGAGGACCCCTATCTCACATCTTATACAAAAAATTAACTCAAAAATAAATAAAAAACTGAAATATAAAAGCAAGAACCATAAAGATTCTAGAAGAAAATGTAGGAAAATATCTTCAGGACCTGGTGGTAGGTGGTGGATTCTTAAAGGAGATAAGAGGAGGACTGAGATGGACTACATATTTAATGTATGTAGAAGTTTTCATTAGCTTTACTGTAAAAGTGTGGATATGTACAGAGTTGATGGTAACACATTATAGTCAGTAACAGTTGGTTTATAAATGGAGATGTGGGTGAAAATTATAGTCTAGGGATGTAAAGGCCAGTTGCCAGAAAGCTAGAGAATAATCTAGAGACTGAAGAGCACAGTAAACCCAGCATGGATGAGAATTGTGGTTGATGGTACAGAGGCAAGAGTGTCCTTTGTGAGCTAGAGCAGATTACATCACTATTGCAGGGTGGTGGGAATGCGGAGAAGCATGGGAAAAATACAACTGGAGTGACCTATGGAGTGTGGTTAACAGTAATAATGTAATATTCATGCATCTATGCCAAAGATGTCCTGTGTTGATAATGGGGGAATATGGAAAATGTGTGCCAAATGTACGCTGTGGAGCTGGTAATAATCTGATAATATTATTTCATAATCTGTAACAAATGTTCCACCATGGGGTGGTGTGTTGATAGAGGGGTATTGTTTGGGAATTCTGCACATGTGCATGATTGTTTTGTAAGTTCACAACTTCTGTCATAAAAATATATTTAAAAAATTATAATTGGGTGGGTTGGGGGAAAAATACACCAAATGTAAGATAAGGATTATATTTGGTAGTAAGATTTTGACAATATTCTTTCATAACTTGTAACAAATGTCTCACGACAATGCAAGGTGTTGGTGGAGGGTTGATGTATGGGACCCCTGTATGATGTTATGAATGTTTGCTTTGTAATTTCACAACTTTTACTATACACTTATTGTTTATGTATGTTCATGTATAAATGATATAAAAATAATAAGAGTGTGGGTTGGGGGAAAATACTTTGGTTAATAGTAATATTTCGAGGATGCTTTTTAATCATTAGTTAAAAATGTTTAACAACAATACAAGATATTGGTGGTAGGTGAGGTATGAGAGCCCTGTATGATGTTGTGTATGTTTGTTTTGTAAGTTCACAACTATTGCTATACACTTATTGCTTGTGTATGTTCATGTATGAGTGATATACTTGAATAAAATTTTAAAAAATTAACACAAACCGCATCATCAGTTTAAATATAAGACCTAAAACTATAAAACTTTTAGAAGAAGTATAGTAGTAAATCTCTGTGACCTCGGGATAGCAACGCTTTCTTAGGCATGACACAAAAAGCACAAGTGGCAAAAGAGAAAAATAGATGAATTAGACTACATATAAATATAAAATGTTTGTGTTTCAAAAGACATGATCAAGAAAGTGGAAGAACAACACAGAGAATGGGGTAAAATATTTGCAATTCATATATCTGATATGGGGCTTGTATCTAGATTATACAAAGAATTCTTACAACTCAGTGATAAAAAGACAAATAACTCAATTTAAAATTGGGTAACGGGTCTGAATAGATATTTCCACAAAGAAAATATACAAATGGACAATTAGCACATGAAAAAAAAATGTTCACCATCATTAGCCACCAAGAAATACAGATCAAAGCTGCAGCCTGGTGCCTCTCCACACTCACTAGGATGGCTGTAATAAAAAAGACAGGTAAGCGCTGGCAAGGGTGTAGGAAAGTTTGGAATCCTCATACACGGCTGGTGAAAATGTAAATTGGTGCATATGCTTTGGAAAGCAATCTGACAATTACTGAAACAGGCATAGAGTTACTATTTGAATCAACAGTTCCACTCCTAGGTATATTCACAAGATAAAGGAAATCTTATGTCCACTCAGAAACTTGTACACAGATGTTCGTAGCAGGATTATTCACAACTGCTAACAATTAGAAAAAAATAAATGTCCATCAACTGATGAGTGGATAAATAAAATGGTTTTCTATCCATATGATAGAATATTACTCAACAATAAAAAGAAATGAAGTGCTGACACACTACAACATGGATGAATCTTGAAAACAGGCTAGTGAAAGAACTTAGTCACTAGAGACTACATTGTATTCTCCCACTGACAAGAAAGGCCAAGTTTAGGCAAAATGTAGAGAGAGAAAGTAGATTAGCGATGGCCTGAGCCGTGGGGGCGTGGGAGGATGGGGCGTGGTGGCAAAGGGTATGGAGTTTCTTTCTGACGCAATGAGAAGTTTCCATGCTTGACTGAGGTCATGGCCGCACAACTCCGAATTGCACACGTTAAGTGGGTGAGTTATATGGCATATGCATTACATAACAGCAAAATGATTAAATAAAAAGAAAATTCAAACTTAGACAATTATGAAAAATGTAAAAGAAAGTCAGGCTCTCCCCCTACCAAAAGCAAAGAATCATAAATGCTTCGTCAAAACTTTGTTTTAGCATCCATCAGTTATTTTCCAACTCCATAATTTCTCCCATATCTAGTTGGCATTCTACTACAAGGAAGAACTTTGCCTCCTCCCCTTTTATTCGTTTTACCTATTTATCTTTAAGAAACTATATATTATTATTTTGCTTACTGTGTTATAATTTATCAATATAGTTATTTATTTTGATGCTCAAATTATCCCAGATTTGGTATTGGGAGCCCCATTCAAACAGGCTCTTGTGGTCTCTTGCTACGTCCTCAGCATTATTTGAACACTTCCTTATTTTCTATGCCACAATTATGTTCCAGGGTCACTTTGTATTTTCCCAGCCCTTGCATTGTCCTTGCCCTGCTTCCTTTGTGGGTAATGATAGCTAGGAAAAAAGATCTGGCCACAAAATATGCTCATTACTGCTAGATGCTAGAGTAACATTACTCTAGGAACTGTCATTGGACAGAGTTAGGAAGTTTATCTCTCTCTCTCTCTCTCTCTCTCTCTCTCTCTCCGTAGTACATCTAATCATCATCTATGTATTTCTATATCTATATCTGCAAGAAGTCTCAGTATAAGCTCATGGTTTTAGTATATACCCATCTCTATGTTAAAACCGTGAATTCATATTGACAGTTCTAATCCACAGGCACATTCTTCAGCTTTCCGTATCTGTAACTCCCTTCTTGAGCAATGAGGAACATGTTAACAATATATTAACATATTTGTTTAAGCTTGTAATACACAGAACATAGCTTCATATTGGCTAACTTAAACCCCTTCAAGAAGTAAACCAGTAACTAGATCTCAGTAACTTTCACAGCTCTCTTCCAAGCCAAAATTTACATTGTACTCCATTTCTAAAGATTTGTCATATCAAGAATGTTAAATAAATGTAGTCACACACTTTGTAACCTTTTGGGTTAATCCATCCAAGATATGTGTATCAACAGTTCATTTGTTTTTATTTCGTCATATTCCATGATATAGATGTATCAGAGTTTGTTTAACCATTCATGTATGGAGGGATATTTGGGATTTATTCAGTTCTTGGCAATTTCACATAAAGCATCTATGAACATTTGTGTATAGGTCTTTGCATGAACATAAGTCCTAATTTTTCTGGGATAAATGCTTAGAAATGTAATTGCTAGGCCATATAACAAGAACATATTTACTTTTGTAAGAAACTGTTAAACTGTTTTCCAGAGTGCCTGCATCATTTTACAGTCCCACCAGCAGTGTGGGGGATCCAGTTTTTCTGACTCCTTGTCAACATTTGGTGTTTCACTATTTTTTATTTTATCATTCTGTATGTGTAGAGATATCTCATTGTGGTTTTAGTTTGCATTTCCCTAATGTCTAATTATCTTGAACACATTTTCATGTTCCTATTTGCCATCGATATGCCCTCTTCAGTGAAATATCTGTTCATGTCTTTTGTCCATTTCCTAATTTGAGTTTTGAGAGTTCTTTATATAGTCTAGATTCAATGCCTTTGTTGCATATGTGGTTGCAAACATTTTCTTCCAGGCTGTAGCTTGTCATTCATAGAACAAAAGTTTTTTATTTTGATAAGGTCCAATTTATGAACTTTTCATTTATGGATCATGTTTTTGGTGTCAACTCTAAGTCCTCTTTATATGGCTTAGGTTCCATGCATTTTCTGCTATTGTTTTTTTTATTGTTATTTAATAAAATGTTTATAGTTTTATGTTTAAAGCCCATGATCTATTTTGAGGTATTTTTTTTGTATAAGGGGTGAGGGTTAGATCAAGGGTATTTATTTATTTATTGCTTATGGATGTCAAATTATTCCAGCACCTTACTACACAGCAGCGGTGAGGGAATTCTTTGACCCTTCTAACTTTCCATTCATTGCTACAATATTGGTTTCGTGTACGGAAGTGGGGGTGTTGGGATGTATTTATATGTATCTATCAGGTAAGAACTTGAGAACCCATTACCTCTCGGTGTTCCCCAGGACAGACTGGAAGGCGTCCCTTTCATTAAGGCAAGAAACGCTCTACTGGCCGGGGTTGGTGGCGGGAGATGCTGTTGTGGACCAGAACTCTGAACAGTAAGGGGGATGAGGCGCTGTTGGCATGGGCCAGGGGGCGGCCTGGAGCCACTAGTGGCGCCACAGGGGGCCTGGCCCCCAGGAGTCTGCGGCCACAGCTGATGGACCCTGTGGTTCCAGACAGACAGCAATAGGGTTTCATGCAAGCCCTGCAATTAAAACTAATATCTTTGAGAGCGGCCAGCTGGCATCAGCTGCCACAGCAGGAAAATCATTCTTCCTCACCAAGAGCCCCAGTCGTTGAAGAGGACGCTTGGACTCCCTAAAAAGAACCCACTAGTGCCACCCTACAGTACCCTATTTCCCAGAAAACGTATTCAAAACTGGAATTTAAATATTTGGTGAGATCCCTTTTGATTCTGTCTTGTTCTGCAGATATTTTGTGGTTGTTGGAGAAAGTGTGGAGATTTTTTATTATTCTTTCAAGCCCTGTAATGGTTTTATGACTATTGAAATTTTGTATTTCTTCTTGAATCAATTTTGGCAAGTGATACTTTTTCAAGCATTGCATCCATTTCACCTAAAATTTCAAATTTATTGGCATAAAGTTGTCCAGAATATATATCTACAATCTTTTACCATCTACAGGCTCTAAAATGATCTCCCTCTTTTTCTGTTCTTTGATAGTTTGTTTTTGCACATTTTTTCTCGTAAAGTTTGACCAATAGTCTGTCAAATAAATAGTCTTTTCAAAATCCAACATGTACTTTGTTGATCTTGTTGAATCCATTTTTATTTTTGCTAGAAAATTAGTTATAAATGACCCAGTTGATGTAATAAAAAATTGTCTTTGGAATAATTGTGTGGTTTGACACTTAGCACGCAGGCTGACATACCGACAATTATTTCTGAAATCCAGAGCGCGCATGCGTGCCCTGCATCTCTCTAGTCATGCCCCTCCACTCAGCTGAAGCTCTGGGTGAGACAGCCAGCTGATTGCTTTGTGGGGACTTCTGCTTGTGTGGGTCTCAGCTAAAAAAAGTAAAATGTGACAAGGCCCTTTGTGATTTTCTTCAGCAGGTTATGCATTTTTAGCTGGAAGTTGCTACTTATGCCTGCAGAAATTATTATTTCCTCGTAAAACTTTGTGGTTAAATGTGATTCGCATAGTGGGGAGCCCAGCGTCTGAACAGGTCAGCAGGGAGCAGGAGAGAGAGAAGAAGGAGATATGCCCCAGTGTGATGTGATGCTAAAGGATAGCCCATCTTCCTTCAGGGCTTCTTGGCCGGTTAACTCAATGCAGAGATAGCACCTGAAGGTGACTTTTATGGGACAGTGCTGTCCTGCCCACGAGTGGCCAAGGAGCTAAGAAAGGTTGAGAGCAACGCCTGCCTTCCTGGTGCCATGTCCTCTGTATTTTAGAATTATTGTGACTGGAATCTTGAGGAGAAAACCACCCAACGCACATGCCTGGTTGACGTCATGCTGTTGATTCCTAGGCACCCAGGTCCCAGAGGAGGTTTCCTGAACTCAGACCTGACTGCCACGCAACGGAACCACACAACCTCATCTGGTACATTAAGGTAGAAGAACCTTGTGGAGTTAATGGTTTCTGATGGAAACACCATCAGGGAACAGCAGTCTCTCTTCATGGTCATTTACTCCATTGTGATGCCTGTTGCTTTGTGTGGACTGGTGAGGAACGCTCTAGCTTCAAAAATTCCTTCTCCATCTGTCTCCTTAATTTGGCCAATGCTGACTTCACAGACCTTGCCTTTACGTCTCCATATGTCATCACGGAATATCATGGAGCCGCCATCTGACTTGGTCTCACAGGCCTACCTCTGTGGACCTGGTTACCTAATTCTCCTACACAGCGGCTGAGTTTCCTGCTGCCTTTGGCACCAAGCACTGCCTGTGTGTCCTCTGCCTCACCTGGTACTCGTGCTGTCATCCGTAACACCCGTCACCCATCGTCTGCATGCTGCTTTGGACCCCTTCCCTTTGCATTGGTGTATTGAGATTGGGTGCTTGTCATTGACTACCAACACCCTTTCCTGCAGGGCGGCCACTGTTGCCTGTTGTGCATCGTTACCCCAGGGCATGCACGGAATGTGTGAGCTGCACCACCAGTTCAGGGCCTGCCATCCCCAGCAGCAGGCTGCCTTCCCATGCTGTGCGTTGCTCTCCTTCCATGCCGTTCCCTTGGGCATCGGGTGGGGGGTGTTGTGTACCTTCTGCATATACGTAGCCTCTCTATTTTGCATCACCATCTTCCTCTCCTGTGTGAACAGCAGCTCCGACCCTGTCATTTGTTGTTGTTGTTGTTTGGAGCCTTAAGAAAAGAGAGCATGGGGGAGGAAGGTGAGCTGGGGAGTTTCCCTTGCCCTCTTCCCTTTCTGATATATTTTGCTGGACTTATATCGCTAGTCTTTTGTGTAGGATTTTACATGAATATTTATGAGACATTTGAAAAATGAATTATCGTGGGCAAATCCTGTGGAAATTGCAAGGGACTATTCAAATTTGGTGTCTTTAAGAACCAATATCTTCTGCATGTGCCTTTGTAATGAGCACCAAACTCTAAGAATCCAGGGGTAAGTAGCTTCACCATGCTTGAACACTAGGGATTCCCACCTTGTATGGAGTTGGTGGGGCAGACCAGGTAGACTGTCCAGGTGTTCCAGGAGCTCAGATCACCACTTGCCAGTCCTTGACTCCTTTGCTGACCCCATCTCCTCCTTCCAGATTCTGATGAATCTGCTGAAAGACTGCAGATTCCTGTCACTCCTTCCTTCAAGTCGACCTTGAATTGATCTGCATCTACCTGTTAACAGGGCCTCGGGTCCCTACTCAATCTGTGCTCAGCATACTTTTACAGGCAAGCTCTCCGCTGGTTTCTTTGGGAACACCTAACCCAAGGCCAGAAAGTTCCCTTGCTCTTTTTCACATACTCTTCATCCTTTACTACCTATAAACCTTTATTCATAATTGTACTTGACTATGAACTTCCCTTCATCTTGAAAAACCTCTCAATCCTTTAATGTCCAATGAAAGCCTTTCTTCAAAGTCCACCTGGGGCAACTCCACCCATTAAAGGCATCTAAACTATCACAGTTTAAAAAGTAAACTACATTTAAATTGAAGTATAACATACAACAGAAAAGTGGTATGCAACTCTGACTATTCACTAATTGAATATCATAACAGGTGACCAACTGAAATAATGAAAGAGAGAAAGAGAGAAAGAAGGAAGGAAGGAGGAAGGGAGGGAGGGAGGGAAAAAAGCAAAACTTGGCAGTACCCATAACCATTCTAGTCACTTTTCCCCCAGAGTAGCTACTGCCTTGCTTTCTAGCATAATAGGTTGATTTTGACAGTTTTTGGTCTTTATATGAATGCGTGTACTTTACATTGTGTCTGAATCCTTTCAGACAAGATTGTGTTTGTGTGATTCATCCATTCTCTTGCCTGTAATACTAGTCCTTCATTCTCATTGTGTAAGAGTCTCTTGTAAGAATATTATACTGTCTACTGATTCTCCATCTGATGGATACTGGTGTGGTTTTCAGTTTGGGCCTTTTCAGAATTCTGCTGCCCTGACCATATTTGTCCTTGTCTTTTGGGAAGCACGTGTATGCGTTTCTATTCTGTGTAAGCCCAGAAATAAAGCCTCTGCATTGTAGGGCAGGCATCTGTTCTGCTTTTGTAGACACAGTCGGAAAGGTCTTATCCTCATGCTACGCGATTTCCACTTGTTTCATATTCTTAACAGTATCTGGCTTTGCATTTTCATTTTTGTCCTTCTGATAGATGTGTAGTGATATCCCATAGTTTTAATTTGAACTTCAGAAATTACTAAAGTTGAGCATCTTATATCTATCAGCCACCTGCATATTCTGTTTTTTAAAGTGCCTGTTTAACTCTTTTGCCTGCCTTTTACTTACTGACTTCTAGGGGCTCATTATATATATGTGTATGTGATGATGAACAGCAGATATGCTCTTCCACGCATTGACTTCCTAGTGCCTCTGTGAATAAAGTTTAAAACTTTGATGAATGTAAAAGATTTTTTTCTTTAAGATTGATGCTCTGTCTTAATTATGTTTTAAAACATAAATTAAACATAATCCTCAATATTGTCTTAAATTTTCATGATTGCCTGGGCTATTCTTGGCCCTTACATTTCCATATGAAATACTTAATTTTTAAAGATATCTTAATTTTATGATAAATAATGCTGAGATTTTTATTGAATTGCATTGAATCTACAGTTCAATTTGGAAAGAAATAACTTTTTAATACTTATTTTCCAATGCTTAATCCTGATATATTCCTCCATTTATTATTTGTTTAATTTCACTCGGGATTATTTTGGTTATTTTTATTGTAGATATCTTGTCCATATTTCATTAGATTTACTCTTAGTATTTTGTATATGTGATGCCATTTTAAGTGGTACTATTTTACAATTTTATTTTATATTTTTGTTGTTGATATATAGAAATAAAATTTATTATATATTTACCATATATTGTATGACCTGCTAAATTCACTTAATTCAAATAATTTGCCTGGAGATTATTTTTGGTACTATGAATCTTTGGAGGTAATTTTGAGTACTTTTTACAAAAAATATATTACGTACAGTTTCATATGTAGAAGAACTTCCAAGTTTACAAATGTGTTTGGATCTTTAGGATACATAATTTATTCTTAAAGCATACAAGTTGAAAACAGACATTTGAAACTCAGTCTCTAAAATACTCCATAAAGATGCTTGGGTAATACATAGAATTGACCTAGCACCTTTTTCTCTCTTTGGCAGATAGTATTGAATCTTCATCAATAATTTTTGTAAATTCAATAGCTTATCTTTGGTTGTTTTCTGTGAATTGTCAAAACAGTCATTTCTCTGGCAATACATATATTCTCTCTCTCTGTATTGCTTCCCTTCTGTATGCATATGAACTTAACACTTAAAAATTTTGCATAGAGTTCCAGGAATCTTAAACACATCTTTTCAAGGTGTACTCATTAAAAAGAGTACCGGAAGATCAGTTTTGCTGTTGGATGAATTTTTGCCAACAATAGCTTTCAAGAATATCCTTTTCACAACCGTTCGGTTGTCACTTTCCTTCTATAATTTAAATTCGGAGGATGTGCTACAATAGCTATGAAATTCTTCTCTTCCAATCCTTCTTTTTTCCCTTTCTCTTGCTTATTGAATTGTATAGACAGTACAATGTTGAAAATAGAAATAGATGGAATTCTTGTCACTTTTCCAATCTTAAGGGAAATGTTACAACAAATCACCATTAAATATGTTTCCATATTTTTATTTTTTGTATTATTTATCAGAATAATGATATCCCCTTCATTTCCTAGTTGTCTTAGAATTTTTATTTTAGAATGACTGGATATTCTACTCTGTCATTTGCTTTTTCTAAATTCTTAACCCATTCAAATAATTCATTTTTTCTTTTTGGTGTTAATGTAGTGAATATATTGATTTTCCCCCCCAATCAATCCCTTGTCATCATGGAATAAACATACCTAGGTTTTGGTGTGTTATCATTTTAGATATTGCTGGATATATATTGCTACTAGTTCATGAAGGATTTTTTTAATGTTTATGGGGGATTTGTTGTAATACTCCTTCCTGTCTTGTAATGTCATCTGGAATTAATGTGTCATGAGTGCAATGCTCTTCTATTGCCCTGTCTGTGTTATCTTCTATTCAGGGACCTCAGAGCCAACCCCTCTGGGGTTATAACCAAGGGAAAGTGCACATCCGTTGACCATCAATCACTTGATCTTAGCCCCTGGTCTAAGAATGGGGCCTGTATCTTTTCACGTTGATGTCTGGAAACACAGGCAAGTCCTTGATGAAAAACAACACTATCAGTCTTTACTGAGCTCTCAAGTATTCCCAGGAACATCCCAGGCAGTCAGGGGGATTGTGGTTGCGTCCTGAGGAGAATCAATATCTCACATCTGGTGTCATCATAGAAGGGCTTCTGTGTGGAGGTTGATCAGTCCTCTCAGATCTTGAAGGGGTTCCTGCTTCCACAAAAAGAATGGTACAAGAGGATTTAAGGGCTCAAAATTATCAGCCTCATCTGTCTCTGCCCAGATGTCCCCATTCTGCATCTGGAGATCTTTCTTCTTCTCTACCAGTCCCCTAAAAGGAACATAACAGACCTGGTACTAAGGGCTGGACTCTAATCCTTGCAATCATGCCCTGGGCTTGCTCCCAGCCATATCTACTCGTTAACTACAGGACACTCGACATTTCTTCTTAGCTGCTATCAAGATTCTGATTTTGAACTTATCTCTGCAGATATGTCAGCCTCCAGTTTGCCCTTTTTCCTGTGGATGTTCGCTAAGGCCGTTGAAAGAACCCAGATGACTCCACCGTCTTTATACAATAATTGTCTCCATAGCAACTGAGTGACCCAGCTACTTGACCTTTCCAGTTGCTGCCCACTTACCATTCATCATGTGCCACCACCAGGATGATTTGAGTAACTTGAAGACACTGCTTTCTTTGGGTTAGCAGTGTCTGTCCCCCTCGCCCCTTCCCTATAAGGAGGTTATCCCTATGCTTCCTGAATATATAAACAACCAATCCCAAAACCTCAGTTGGGGGCCCTATTTGGTACCAATTCCTATGATATTCAGGGTCCAAAGAGAAGATATATGGTACATGCAACATGGGTAATTTTAGGCAAGCTTTTAATGGCAAACAATAATGGATTCTCTAGTACCCCAAGGCTAGTAACAGAAATAACAGCTTATCAAGACTGAAAGAGTGAAAGGTAGGGGTGATTACCAGAACCTTGAGAAGCTCCCAAAGGACCTCTGGCCTTCCAACCCTTTTCTTCACCTTGGTAACATGTTTCCTTGGTGCTGCTGTTCCTGATGAGATCCACCCCTCTTAGGGTGATGAAGATGCATCTCACATGGAAGAAGTAGATTAGGAGCTTCTACCCACAAATCTCACCCACTGTGAGTGTTCCCCTGGTTCCCACAGCAACTCGCATGGCCCTGTCCCACCTAGTTCTACCTACTAATGTCTACTGGTTTTATTCCACTCTCCTGTCCTTCTGTGTAAAGCAGGAGAGAAGGGCCTTGAGCCCCATCCCACTTGACAATGGGGTTGGATGTTGAGTATTGTGAGTTTTCTCTTTGTTTGTTTTGTCCTGAAATTAAAGTGTTGGGAACGGAGGTGGCTCAAGACATTGGATGCCTCCCTCCCACATGGGAGGTCCTGGGTTCGGTTCCCAATGCCTCCTAAAAAGACTAGCAAACAGTGAGCTCAAACAAGGGGATGGGGAAGGAATAAATAAAAATAAATATTTTTTAAAAAAATTAAAGTGTGCAAGTAAAGAAGATGCAGTTTTATATTTTAAAAATGGTAACATGGTAGAGAGAGGCAGGGGTTACAAATACTCCAACCTCAAACTCCTTCTGCCCTCTCATCTCCTGTAAGTTTCTTTCATTGGTCAAGATCAATCAGAGAAAGAAAAGGAGGGATCTTGGATGCTGTTTCTTTGGGCCAGCCTCTGGGGGCAGGGAGAAGGGTGAAGGGGATAAAAAGTGGACCTGGAGAGGTAGAGGGGAGACGTCCAACACGGGGGCCATATTGCAGCATCTTGTCTGCACTCTCTCCTCTGATATGTGATGCCTGTGATGATCAGGCTTGAGACATCTAAATTCATGTTTTCTGAAATGTCCTTGGGATTCTTTGTACGGACTTTTATCCACAGGGTTCTCATGATATGATCAGGCTCCTCCCACATAATGTACTTCTTGCACTTTTACATTTTTGGAACCAGCATGAATCACAACAAAAGCCACAAAGAGAGAAATGTTAAAGAACCCTAGGCTCAGGTTAAAAAAGACGGGCATCTCTGTGTGAGGCAAGCTTGTCTGAGGCCAAAATCTGGCTTTGCTGTTGCAAGGCTCTCCCACAGAAGGCTGTTTGGGCCTTGCCATTCAAGGACAAGGAGAGATGTTCACTTAGAAGTTCTTTGGGCTGCAGAGTAAACAGATCCTCGCTTCAACTGACTTCAACAGTCAGGAATGGATCGCAATGCTGTAGGTAGGGCGGCTCCAGAGTTATTTACGAGGGTGACACAATGGCATCATTAAGAAATTAGATTTATCTACTTCCAGCTCTGGTATCTTCAGAATACTGTCCTCATTCCTCATTTTGCATGTTTTCCAAATGATCAAGGTATGACCTCACATCCAGAATATGATATAAAGAAGCAGCAAAAGAGAACATCCTTTCCTTTTGCCTATTTTTATATGAGAAAACTTTTCTTAAAACCATCTTCGCAATGCACTTCCTGCTGGTATCTCAGCAGCCAGAATTACCTCACAATTTCTTGGCCAAACAACCATCATTCAGGAGAATGGTATCGGTGATCACCCAGAACATACCCTTAGTTAGCCTGTGGAATGACGTGCAATCCGGGGAATATATTAGCCAGAAACAGGGAAAGGCAAGTGGATGCTCGGTAACTGACAGGTCATGCCATGGCCTTCTTGGCTACTCCCAAATTACATATGCCCTTTGTGAAAATTAAATTTAAAAATCACATCTCTATGAAATACATTCACTTTTTTCACCAAGATTGTCCCTAGTGTCACTTTGTGACTGAATCTAGCTCCAGGCCAGGACCTGGGCAACGGGCATTTATTTCCATTACTCCACTGAGTGTCCCTTACCTGTTGTGGAGTACAGAGACAGAAGGAAAGGCACATATCATCAGCAGAGTACACACTTTGTTTCCCCGACCTGATGGTTCTTTGTCCTTCTCCTTGGAAATGATCACCTTAGCCATTTTTCAAAGAGGACGCTCGTGTCTCCTCTGAGAGTTGCCACCTTTTTTCCGTTCACTCCATGACTGTACCTGAGGTGAACTTGAAGGTAAAAACCCTTTCGGAGGTTTTCTCCTATTAACAGCTCTATTTCTTCGGGCATGAGTTCAGGGTCCTATTCTGCGTGCTTTAGGGGTTGAACGTTCAACAGGATGTTGTTGGACATTTTCTTAAGTTGTTGATTTGGTGTTTGTTTATTTCATTTACTTCTTTTTTTCTATTTTATGGGACAGTATGTGAGGCAACATTTCATTAAAAATTTCTGTTCTGTTTGGCTCTCATAAATTCCTTGGAAACAACCACATCAAAATATCTCTAGATTCATTATTTTTGGTGTGACACTTCCTATTTCCTACCTATGGGCATTTGTTCCTGTCAACTTACACTTTAATGGCCTTTTCCTTGAGGTGTTTCATTACAGAATCCATTGGTGGGGAAGTGCCAGAAATTTTAAGAGTAGCTGTGACTGGGTTTTCTGTCTTAGGAGCACGTGAAACCAGCAGGATTGGGAGGGGCTTTGGGACCCGTTTCATCTGTACTCCACTGCTACAAGACTTCCCATTTCTCTTTGTCTGCACTAATGTTGGCTTGGAGTAGAATATACTTTTACCTTCCTGAAAATATCTCATTAAAGGTCTTTTATTAAACTTATTTGCTCACCAAACCTAAGAATATCTCACCTTACAAAAAACACAGTTTTGTTTCCCTTTGTGCAGGCCATCTTGGGTCTTCATTCTTTAGCAAAGGGCCCACTGAAAGCTTCAGGAAGTCTGTACAGGCTAACATCCGAAACGTTTGCAATAGACTTTAAAAAAGTAAAGTGTCACTGTGCAAGTCTGTGATGAGAGATACATCAGGCAATACTTTTGCCAGTTTCCTGGTGTTACAGAAAATCTCATCAACTTTACACTTTGAAAGTTTATTGTCTTTGCTCAGTGTTACCTAACCCTGTCACATAACCAGTTCCATACATTCAGACTTGTAAATGCAGGACCCCAATTCTTGGTCAATTGGATCACAGGCCATTTAGGATGTTTCCTGCATCAGGAAGCAGAAAGCTAAATGGAATGAAACAATAAGGGACTGATTATATCAACCAGTGTGCCAGGAGGCTCCAGACCTGGTTAAAGACATAGTCAAGGATGGGAATTCCTTTTGCCACTCAAAGCAGAAACACCCACGGCATTAGCCTCATCATCAACGTCTTTATTTTATTGTTTAATTTGGCCACAGGGGGATAAGGTTTAGCTTCATCATGATACTTTGTCTCTTGCATTAATCATCTTTTGCTAAGATCCCATATTAAAAACACAGGAAACAGATGAACAGGGAAACCTTTTCTAGTTGCTACGGTGAAAGCCAGCTTGGAAGTGAGACTTCCTTGACACCTGGCCTTTGAAAGAGGTTTGATTGTCACGGGCACTTAGAGTGGTTTGGGTAAAAGGAACCAGGGAACAAGAATCTTGTGTGCTGGGCAAGGCAAGTGTTCCATTATCAGTTAGAAGTTGATGGTGTATTGGTGAGAGGGTCTGCTAAAGCACATTCTGCAGTTTGGGGCTTAGCAAGAAAAGCAAGTACCTTGGGCTAAAGGCACTCGAAGATGGTATATAGGAGTTGTAGAAGAAATCACTGTTGGTCGGGTGGGGCCTGCTGAAAAAATATCTTATTCCTTGACCCCTCCTCTTGGCAAAAGGAAGTTTCTCTCTGATTGACCATGTCCAGGTCTGCAGTGCAGAATCCTTGTCAGGGAACGATGTTCATCTTCTCCATCGAGGTTATAAAGTTCTCTTCGTGTTTCTGTTTCTGTTGATGATGATGATGAAGTAGTCGAGTGAGCAGCTGTGCAGCAGCATTTGCAGCCCTTGGCAAGATGCATCAAACAACTGCAATGCAGACCATAAGCAAGAGGGAAGTAGTCACTAGTCTTTGTAGCCCACTTACTAACCAAGAACTTACCCCCTCACATCAATGCCAGGGAAGGAGTCCCCATCACCAAAGCTCGTTGCTGGTGCTTTGTTTGGAGGAGATTTCTCAAGCAAAGTGTTTAAGTTCTTTAGTTCTTGAAAACTGCCTCAGACTTTCTTGGTTATATTAAATACTGCTGGGAAATCCTTGGAAGTGCAGGTACAACATTCTTTGCCTGTATATGCATAGACCCCTTCCCTAGCTGCCAGGAAAAAGTCAAGTACTTCTCTGCTATGAACAACTACCTGTCACATTTCTATTATTTCTACAGCAAGAATAGCTGTGTTTCTTACATTGCCTATTTTGTTAACAATGCATTTTTGGTCCTTGCATAATGAAAAATTTTCACTTATTGCTTTAATGAATGTAACCGTCCCTATTACACTAGAACAGAAAGTATCTTTGGAGTCTTCACCCAAGGTGGCCAATCAAGACAAGTCTGTACTAGTGATTTTGCCTCTATTACAAGGGCATAACTAAAATTTCTTCACTGGTGCTTAGGGTCTGGTGGTGATGTGTCTAGGAATTTCTTAACTTAATCAAGTCAGTTGACTGATGGTTCAATAGACTGCCCGTCCACACGTCCAATTCCAGGAACCAGTGTTCTTTCTCAGAGCTAGCCAAATGGACAATATAAGAGGAAAAATATTGATAGAAGCCTGGTACTTATTCTTCCTTGTGAAATAATAAGTTTGTCCTTAAGGGACTGTGCTCCTCCTACCCCTGAGATGGCTTCCTCATCTGTTAGCTCGTTGTTTTTTGCTCATTGTCTGCTTGTTGTCTTTTTTTTTTTTTTTTTTTTTTCTTTTTCTTTAGGAGGCACCGGAAACCAAACCCAGGACCTCCCATGTGGGAGGCCAGCACTCAACTGCTTGAGCCACATCCACTCCCTGCTCGTTTTGTGTTTTTTTTTTTGCTCGTTGTCTGCTTGTTGTGTTTGCTCAATGTCTGCTTGTTGTCTGCCTGTTGTCTGTCTTCTTTAGGAGGCACCAGGAACTGAACCTGGGACCTCATATGTGGGAGGCAGGCGCTCAACTATTTGAGCCATATCCACTCCCTTAAGGCACAGTTTTGATTAGGATATCGCAAAATCCAGACTGGAGACTTCTAGTTTTGTATATTTACAAGTGCTAAACCCTAACAGCCAGTCCACTGGTTATCTTTCATTAGATATGTTGCTTCTTACCTGGTTGGCAGTAAGAAGGAAGGAGTTTGATGTTGTTTAACCCAAAACAGACCCTATGGGTAGCCAAACTAGGAACGTGGGTAAGAGTAAGGCATGGGGATCTGAGCTAGCTGCTGTGCTTGGAAGGGGAAATGAGAACAAACTCAGGAATCAGAGCTTTGTGAGATTTTTGCTGGTGGCCATGGGAATGCTTGTCAAAGGTTTTGGGATCATGTCTAGCTGAGCTTGGGGTGACTTGGGACATAATAAGGAAAGAGGTCTAATAAAGGAGGAATGTCAAAAGAACCAAAAGTAAGAAAATAAAATGAGAGGTGAATGTCCTTGTGCTCGTCTTGAACGGTAGCTGTCTACTACTCGCTGTGAACTGCTAGGACTGAATGGCTTGGGGTAGCTGTCTCCTTCCAAGGACCATCTTATTTTGGAAGACTCTTAAAAATCTTCAGTTTGGAGTCTCTAGCAGCTTCAGAAATCCATGCAGCATAAACGTGTTGTCTTTTTAACTGGGAAACACGAATCCTAGGATCACCTCTTTGGAGTGTAATGACAGTGTCTGTGGTCACATCTTTTCCACTATGGCTCAAGGGCAGATTTTCTCTATCTTTTCCTGTGTGCAAGGTCACTTAGTTGTAGGTCATGAGGAAAGTTCTTAGTGATATCTGGTAGAAATGTGGCTTGAATATATTGCAAATGATCCTGGGCATACAAAGAGTCTTTCCCAGTATTTATCAATCAACTTGATAATGAATATGAAGTGGAAGGTGAGATAATTAAACTGACAAGAGTGTCTAGTTGCATTTGTCCCTAAAGGTGGGGAACAAATGTCCATTAGTGCTAGAGGTAGCACTTTATGTTATGGACAATTGTGGTGGTTCTGAAAGTTTAGCTGTTTTAAGTTGTAACATTTCATTATTCCTTTCCATTTTAAGTGATGATTGAGAGTGATAAGGACACATAATTTCTGCGTGAGGGATAGAACTATGCAGATCCTCTTTTTTTGTGGTCCTGGTAGAATAGGTTACTCTATCTAGAAAGGTAGATAGAAATTCCCCAGATAGGAAATGCAAAATTTAGGAGTATCTTTGCAACCCTTACAGGCTGTTGCCTTTCAGGAAGGTCATGCCATTTTAAACTGGGTAGCTGTGGTAGACAGACACTTAAGGAGGACGAATATCTCTGCTACCCGGTATTCACACTTTTGTGTAATCCCCTCCCCTTCAGTGTGGGTGGGACTTGTGACTTCCTTTTAACCAATTAAATATGGCAAAGGTGATGAGATGTAAATTATTATATGTATGTGATTATGTAACATAAGACTTTAATGTCCTTCTTTTGGGAGTTCCTCTTCCCCTTGCTGGCTTTGATGAAGCAAATGGCTTGTTGGAGGAACTGAAGGTAGCTTGCAAAAACTGTAAGGGAGCAGATGTAGCTCAGTGGTTGAGTGCCTGCTTCTCACGCATGAGGTCCTGGGTTCAATCCCTGGTACCTCCTAAAAACAAACAAAGAGACCAGCTCTCACTGGGGAGCAGATGTGGCTCAGTGGTTGAGTGCCTGCTTCCCATGCACGAGGTCCTGGGTTCAATCCCCGATCCTCCTAAAGGACAAAAAACAAAAACTGGCAGTAGCTTCCAGCTAAAACGAGGCCCTCAGCCTCAAGAAACAGAACTCTGTCAATAGCTGCCCAAGCCTGGACGTGGATCCTTCCCCGTTGGATGTTTGGATGGGAATCCAGTCCTGAATGACATCTTGGGGACAGCAGCAGACACAGGGAAGCTGTGCCCAGATTCCTGCCCCACAGACGCCATGAGGTAATAGTGGGTGCTGTTTTAAGCCATTAGGTTTTCAATATTGTTACAGAGCAATAGAAAAGGAATATGCAGTTGCTTGACTAGGAGGCATTTGAATTGGACTTTGAGGTCTGGTTCCTGTTCTTGTCCCAACTTTATAATGAATTCACGGGATTGTGAATTTGATAGATGTGATATACACTAGACATTCTCTGCAACACAAGTGATGCTTTCCTGCCGATGTTTGTTTAAAACATTTTAAAGTCTGTCTCCATGAAGGTGCTCATGGCAGGTAGCCCTTTGCTAAGCTCCATCTCAGATCATCTCAATCAACCAGTGGCCATCACTGTTGCATCAAATTTCATCTTTATGGAGCAAGCACTCAGATTTCCCACTATTTATTTTCTGAGTCAGGGTCTTGAGATCAGATTTGTTGGGCAGAACCCAAGAAAAGACCTGGTTTTGAGTTTTTCCATAGCTTTTTGTTTTGTTTTATTTTTGACTTAAAATGATCTAAGCATCACTTTCCACCCTACGGGTACAAATTAGCCATTGCCAAAGACTTATGCAGAGCAAACCTGTCCAAGTTCTATACAAATTCATCCTGACCTCTGACTGTGGGTCAACTCATGCCACTTTTGGAATCATCAAACCCCATTGAAATCAGGGAACCCTTTCACCATGGACTCTCCATCATCATCTCAGTCTTGTTAAGAACATCCAAACTCAGCCTTTTCAGTATTTTGATGCTTACCTGTCAATGATTTTGTGATTTGAAGGTCAAAATTTCCCTTTTAGGCCTCCTCATTGACCTAAATGAGGGAATGGGTGGGCAGAGACTCATGAGAGATTCACTCTAAAATTAACTTCCTTTAGATGCCCTCTGTCTATACCAACAAATCTCTTCTATCCAATCTTCATATAAGGAAGTCACAATGAATACGAGGTTCAGCCATTCAAGGTGGTATTCAAGGTAGTGCTTCCATATCGATCACAGGGAAGGAGCTATCCTTTTAAGGTAACTGCCTCAGATGAGGTCATTGTAAAGTGTCCAAGTATGGGGAGACTGAATCCACAGAAAGGAGGAGAGGCGTTGCTTTGCTGGCTGGGGAAGTGCAACGTACTCATTTGTTCAGTGGTTCAGTGTACTCAGATACATTGACATTCATCCACTCCTCAAGATTTTCACCATTTCCCAATGAAAATATACTTCTGGTGACATTAATTCAAATACTACCTATGGGCACCAAAGCCCTTATGAATCCCAGTGGAAAGTTATCAGTAATGTCACATCAATCTATCATATCCAGGGTTTACAACAAGTTCTGGTTATCTTTGATTCCACTTTTCTTGTCGCTAAGTGTATTTTTTCTAAATTTGGTGAGGATACCATTTTGACATTGTTCAACATTTTGTGTTATTCATTGAGAAATGGCTTTAGAGTCTTTGATGCATGGTGAGATCACCATGTAGTCAGGGGCATAGGCAAGGAAAAAAGACCTGAGAATGGGTGTCTTCAGATGTCCATAGTTCTGAATGTTGGAGTGATCATGAGCCAGCTACAGAGACTGAAGTGAAATGGAGTAGAAAATCAGGTAAGACGAAAACGAGGAGAAACAATGTTACAATACTGTTGAATAACATACTTCTAGGATGGGAGAATGATGACCTAATTCAAGTTTACCTCTCCTGCCAATCAAATGAAGGTGGGGCCAATGATTTTATCCATGTACAGCACATTTATGTCCCTAGCAAACTCTTTCCATGGAATGCTGGCACCTAGATCAGATGGGATGGGTGCAGGAAAGAATTGAGTGGAGCGAAGACTGAGTATATGAACATCCCTATAGAGGTGTCTTGTAATAAATTAAGGCAGAATATTTTTAGGAAGAGATTCATGTGGAGAAAGATGTGGTATTGCAGGAGAGATTTTTATTTGGAGTGATTACAGCAAGTTTGTATATCAACCTAAAAGGAGTTGTGGGGGAAAAATAAGAGAAATCCAAGGGATAATATAAGCAATGATGAGCTCTATACTTTAGATGATACGGGCTTTAGCTTTACCTAACCTTTAAAAAGTAGTTAAACTCTATATAACATAAACAAAGGAAATTAATTTAATTTTTTAAAAAACTGTCCAACTGCTAATATAAGCTTATGAGTATTGTCTTCAAAAACTCATATAAATACTTACCTGGCAGGGGAGATACCATGGTCACGAAGGTGGTTTTCCCAGGGCAAGGCTTATCCATTGCACTCCAGATGGGCTGACCCCTGTGAGTTCCCCAAATGTGGGAAACTCGACTGCATAATTTGTGGTAGTGGGGGACTGCATTTGCGTTCTCCCCCGAAAAAAAAAAACAAAAAACACCTCATATAATACAAGAAACCAAAGTAATAGCCCAAATTCAAGTGTAAATACAGGTGATATGTTTTAAAAATATTAGTAGGAAACAATACAGTGTTGTAATTCAACGTGGAGATAGACGGTGCCGGGAACGATCCAAAGAAAGATTGGGATCAGGGGACCTCACTCCATGTGGAAAGCAGGCAAGCTTATTAAGGCCAAAGCTGCTTTTTATACTACAAAGTTGATAACAAAAGTAGGGAGTCCTGCACTAGTTTCTCAGCTTGGTGCATGAGAACGTTGCCTGTGTGTGAGTTCCCAGACAGTCTTTCTTGGGAATTCAGACAATAACATCTGTGTGGTGAGTTCACTCTGCTCTGCCTCCTCCCACTGATAGCTGCAGCATGCAGTGTCCTTGGAGACATTTACTAATGTTTCTTTTCCAGCAAGCATGCTTTTTAGATGCTTAGCCCTTTATGCTCTGACTCTCAGCATCTTCTCCAACAACTCCCCCTTTTTTGTTTTTTGTCCAGGGTGACTGTGCCTGTCTTAGGTTGCCCTCCTCTGAAGGTCTTACCCGTCTCTGGCCACCAGCCAAGCTGCCATGGACAGAGGTTCGAGAGTCAAGGGTTTTAAGCAGAATCAAGTGATTGGCATGGCTGGTCTTTTCAGCCCTATTAGTGCGGGACAGCAGGGCCTTGCGAATGCTCCTAATACAGGTAAGAGTAACAGAGCACCAATGATCACCACACCGAAGTTAGCAAGTTCAGAGGGTGGTTTCCACCAATGTAAGGGGTTTATGTTATTCAATTGATCTGTCACTGATTGCCAAAATTCACTACCTGGAAGCGTAGTGAGTTGATTCTGAGACATGCTCAAAATCTTTTTGTGCAAATCTGTTATTTCTATAGATAAATTTGTGTGATGTCCTATTAAATGATTTTTAATTTTTTCCCATTCATAATGGGAGTCATTGTATGGGAGAGGGGTGATACAAAAAGCACTTTCATTCCAATCACACTTCAAACCTTGTTTTAAGTTTAGATTACGTACTTGATCTCCCATTTGTGTAACAGCCATCTCTAAGTCATTAAGCCTATTATTAATTTGCTCATCTATATGTGCTTGACTATGCCATAGCTCACTAGCATTATGATGCCAATTCTTAACATATTGTTGTGTTTGAACATTTTCATGCAGAGCAATTCCTGCTACAGCAGCAGCTGTAATAATACCTATAAGCCCTAATACAGCAGCAATAATTAATCCAATCAAACGTTTGGTTCTTTTCAAATAATGATCTAGAAAATGCCAAAGGATTTGGCTCTCGGGGGAAGACTGCCAGCAGCAACTCAGGTGAACCGGAAGCCATATTCCACGATGCCATCATCCTATTAGAACCACAGTAGAACTTTCCTGTCAAACAGACTTTGATATACAAGTGTAAAGGGAGCAATTGCTGCAGAAAAACCATGTTTGGTTAATGCTCACTGATCCTATTATAAAACAATGGGATCCTGTACACATACTTTAAGAAATTAAGTGGATTTTCTTTTTAAACTGGTAATATTAGTTTTACTCCCTTGCCCTCCAAAAATTGGGCTAGTTCCCAAAAATAATTTCCACAAATAATTTTTAGTTTTGTTAAGTTTAGTGTCCCATAGTTGTGGGATAAATCTTCCCTGATGAATCCAATTTAGTGACATATTTATACTTATGATGTCCCCAAAATTCCAAAAATAATGAGAGCTTTCATTAGTTGTCTTTGTTGAATTACTAATTTTTCAACTTATGGCTGTGTTTACATTAGGTTTCGGTATCCCTATAAGGGCCCAATTCTTTACAATTCTATAGGAATTATTAAAGAGCACAACCTCAGATGAAACATGGCATGTATGCCATTTATCACTTTGTACTATGATTTTGGGGCTGTATACATAGATCGGTGGATCCTGTGCAGTTAGGTCATTCAAGAAAAGCAAGGTTAAATTTTCAATAAATTTTCCTTCCTCATCAGGTTTTAGAGGACGACAAGAATCAATGGGTCCAGGAAAACGAAAAGACTAATTAATATAAACAGGGTAGGATTTGTCTCCCCAAGTCAACAATTCTAAAAGAGGTGAATTAGTAATATAAGCCCAATACGTATAATTATGTGGAGGTGCATTACTTACTGCTGTGGTTGTCAAGGTGAGCGTAGCAAGGAATAACTGGGTTAAGTGACATTCTGCCTTTTAGAAGTTACCATCTTTTCTGCTGCTTGTGTCAGCGTCTTCGGCTTGTTCATGTCTAGGTTTCAGACGTCTGGACGTCTGTGATGAGAAGAGCAAATCCTCAACCCTATATCCTAACTTAACTTCTGCCTTTTCCCATTGATTATTATCTTTATGCTTTCAATAAACTAGTTGTCCAATATTTGTTTCTGTATTTTTGCCTGATTTTTATCAGAAATGTTCTGCTGCTGATGTATATGATTCTGACCTTTGGCTTAAAAAAATTATTGTAAATAATGCTTGATATAATTGTTCTCGCACCTCACCATTTCCCCCTTTTTTTGTTTTTGTAGCATTTATAAATAGAGGTTTAACTGTTAATTTTTTATGATAAGTATACATACATTTACATGCTTACTAAATCAGGGGGATACACTGAGATACTTGGTTTATTTTTGGCTAAAGTCTTGGATAGATACAAGATAAAAGTTAATATATATTTAGTTTAATAAGCTTATATTGACAATTAGGGTGAGAAACATAAATAATGTAATCAATGAAAAGATTAAGTTAATATTGAACAAAATTAAAGAATGACAGATAAATAGAGCAGTTTTATATATAAATACTTACCAATATTTAGCTTTTAGTTGGGAAGTGTTGAAGTAGCAACTGATATTAGAGTTTTGGTTGACTGTGTTTAGGATTAATGAATTTGATATTATAGATGCCAACTTGTGAGTATTCTGCTAATCCCCGAGGAAGGGGCCAGCCTCCTCAGGAAGGAACACAACACTCCCTGGGCAGTACATTTTAAGGTTTATGCATAAATCCCTGGGAGAGTGGCCAGCTCCCCCAGGGAGGAATACAACACCCGTTGAAATGTACTTTATCTTTTTTAATTTGTTACAAAACATTTCTGATGTGCTTACTATTTTAATTTCCAATATTTTTTCTGAAATGTGAAAAGTGTTAACTAGCAAGGCATTGGTTTGTTGATTAACAAAGTTTTCTGCATGGTGCTTTACTTTAGGTTTGAACAATACTTACCAAACTTTTTCTTAATACATTCAGTTTCAGGACTGTTCAAATTTAAAACAAGAGATTTATATATATACTTAATAAAATACCTTTATGTATAACATAAAGTTATTAAATTATTTATATATGCAATGTATTGTACTGAAGTTTTGATTAGTATTTAAGGATATTATACATAATTCATAACTATAGTAGATGATGCAACAACAGACATTTAATGAATAAACTTTTATTTCTTAAGCACATCTTAGCATGATTAGAATGACCTCAATTTCTTTATTTTGTATAGTTTGAGGCATAGGTAAAAACAAATTAGTATTTCCTATTTGAGCTGTGGGATAATACATTAACTTGTAACTTTAATACTTGCATTGCTTTTGTTGTTAACATTATAATTAGAATCGGGGCTGTTGCTGACAGTGTTGAATATAAACCTGATTTACTGTTGGCTAGTTTACAGGAAGGGGAATGTGGGCTGGCTTGACTTGTTTGAGAAAATACTAAAGAAAGCTTTAGCAAGTTTTAAAACAAAGTGATAGTAACATAACTGGATATTAATTTTTTGTAACAAACTAGCAATATTTGGGACCACTGCATGCTGCAGGGGTGTTATCTTATTTTACTATATTTTACTGTTAGCACTACCCCGGCAGCCTTTAATGGCTGCTTTCTTTTTGTAGTTATAACTAAAAATTATGATTAATAACATTATATTTTATTTAATATTATATTGAAACATTATATTTTCAGGAATTTTATACACTTTTAAAGTATTCATATGAACTTTTTATTCATATAACTTTGTTATAAAATTAGAAAATTTCTTTTAATTGTACAACAGTTTTAAATACTTCATTCAACTTATATCACCTGAACTTAACTATTTTTAGCATTTTACCTTTTTTTTAGGTAAAAGACCAAGTTATTTGTAACAGTTTGAAATAAAGTTTACTTTTCAGAATTTGACTTTGAGAAAGCAGGTTTGAATACTGAGTTCTTTTTAAAAGTGATAAGACCTGTTTCTCCATGGAAACGGTAAGGTTAAAGTTTAAGAAGCTATTTTGATAAAACAGACTTTATTGCATACTGATTATTTAGGAGAAAAACTTTGTAAACTTTTACTAAAACAGACTACTGACTTGAGAAACTTTAAGAAAGAATAAAACTTCAACTTTAAATTATTATATTGTTTGACATTAAAGCTTTTAAATTTTTATAGATGGCCTGCTTAAATTTTACTTAGCTTTGACCACAAAAATTCCTTTTTTACAAGCCTTTTGTACTTTTATATTTATTTAGGTTTTGTCCCACATTTTACTTTGTTTTAATAATTAGTTATTTTATATTAGGATAAAATTACTTTCTTTTCTTTAATAATAAAAGCACATTCTATATACTTTCCATACTTACGTCACCACAATGATTTTGGAAACTACTTCCAAGCAAACTTCTGACAACATATAATTACCATCAACATTAAACAACCTTGTTAGAATAATGATTTAATTTGAGTATAACTATTTTTATCATTTTAAACTAATATCCATATTTATTTATTAATATAAGCGCTTATATAATTTTTGGCCATTTGAATAGAGCTCTTATAATAATCTTCATTTATCAATGTAATATTACCATCCGGAGGTATTAAAATATACATTGACACTGAACAGACAGACAAATACAAAAAGAATTATGACACACTAACAGAAACATAAAGCTTACTAATTTTACCCATAACTTTCACTCCTTTGGTATGGCTGTCTTCAAGCCCTCCATCATTTCACATCTTTGATTTTACTGTTTTTAAGATTTTTTCTGGAATCTGTGTTACCTGTAATATATAAGCTTGTTTTTTGAAACACTTTTGTTCATAATTAGCAACCACTAAGACAACTTAAACAGCATAAATACAGTTAAGCTCTAATTTAGCAGTTTATACAGATATTTAACATGTATATTTTGGATTACTACTCTTTAAGAGTATACTTAAGTTTGAAGTTCAGATTTCTTGAATAGGCCCTTTAATTCCTGTTCTTATTTTTGGTATACTCAGTGAAGGAGTAATAAACAGTTTCAGCTGAGGGAGGATCGACAGCTGCACGGCTTTTGGTAACCGCCTTAAGTTCTGTTACAGGCTGGAGTGAACTGCCCCGTTGCTGACTGGGCAGGTTTGAGCAAGGCTGGGAAATGTGCTCGTATTGCTTGTCTGAGGGCCTTGAGCGAGGCCCGCTTGGAAGTTTCCCGACTTATTAATGAGACTGCCATTTTTATGATATTTAGAATGGCATTCCTTGGCCCAGTGTAATCCTTTATGGCATTTCGGACACACACGAGTTGGTATTGACTTATTATTGCCACTAAATGGAGCTCTTATACTAGTTTCGGCTCGGCAGTCTTTTTTCATATGACCTGGTTTTCCACATTTAAACCAATTTAAATTATTAATCACAGGACTATGTCCCTTTAGAGCAGCTGCATGAAGGGTCATGTTATAGGTATTAGGCCCCATGCTTTGGCATGTTTTTTTTCTTTTTTAACATTTATTTATTTATTATTATTATTATTTTCCATTTAAATTTTTTTTAATTTATTTTTTATTGTGGGTAAAAATCAAAATTTTCACAATGCATACCAATATTTGTAAAATGATATATAAATATATATGCATATATGTGCATTTGCTTACAATATATATATATATATATATATATATATTTTTTATTATGGGTTGGCATGTTTTTATATAATCCTGTAAAGTACTTCTATTTGCCTTTATCAGACATAAAGCCTTTTCACACTCACTGTCAGCATTGTCAAAAGCCAACATTAGAATACGCATTTCTTTAAGATCAGATTGAGTTACTGTCTTGTTGACTACATCTGCCCGCCTTGCTACAAATTCAGCATAGGGTTCAGTATTTCCTTGGGCAATTTTTGAAAATGCTTGTACAGCCTGTCCAGGGGTGGAGATTTGTCTCCAGGCAGCCAGGCAGCACAATTGAACTTGTGCAATGGCAATATCATCATAGATTGAGCTTGGCAAGGAACCCCAGCCCATTGACCTGCTCCTAATATTTGTTCAGCAGTGATAGGCACTGGTGGATTTTGCTGTTGATTTTGTTGTGCTACAATATTAGCTTCATCAGCCCACCAAGTTTTAAATTGTAAAAATTCTGCTGAATTAAGAACAGCTTGAGCTAACAAATCCCAATCCCAGGGTATTAATCTGTTTGCTTGTGCCATTTTTTGCACCAATTCTTGAGTATAAGGAGAATTAACACCATATTGAGTGCATGCTTGTTTTAATTCTTTGATAGTTTTAAAAGGAATAGGAGCATGCTCATACTGTACACCCTCTTGGGGACTGTTAGCATCTACTGGAATTTGAGTTACTGGTACCGGAAAAGTAAAAAAATATTGCATAGCCTCTGAATTTCCTTCTCTATTTCCCTGTGCTATACTTTTCATAATTGAAGAGGATGGTGCTGGCACAAAAGCAGAAACTTTTGGAAGGTCATCAAATGTTGTAAAAAATGTATCAGTAGATACCTTACGAGGTGCAGACTCTGGTTCAAAAGACAATAAATTATCTTTTGGAGTGGACAGCTTAACGACCGCTGGAAAAGTTTCATAAACTCCCTTTTTCTTTTTTTCTTTTTATTAAACATGAGTTTATCTGTTTTTGCCTGTTCATTAATTTTTTCATATATATTTACATTAAAATCATCATTAGCTTGTTCTGCTATAGTTTTAGCAATAATAGTATTCATTCTAATATCTTCATTTTCATCTGACTTTACTGGTTCAAGAGCAACAGAAATAAGACTATACAAAGACCATACTTGAAGAGGAACTGTTTCCCCCTTTTTGATAAGCTCACTGCAATGATTTCATTACTATTTTCCATTGTTTCAAATTTAACACATTCTGCCCTTGCGGCTGAAACCAATAGCAACGTTTATGTACAAGAGAAAAGAGTTCTAGTAACTTGTGGGTCGTCACAGATACCCCTGTACTCTTTAACAGGGTCTTCAAAACTTCGGAATATTCCTCTAATTGAGTCGGCTGATTACCCATTACCCTGATGATCAAGATTAATTGACTCACCACATAAGATTCAAGGACCGTCCGACCCAGCAACAACAGTCCTTGCCTCCACGGCACTGATCCAGAGAGAAAGACGATGAGAGAAGACTAGTCGAGCCCCACGTTGGGCACCATCTGTTGTAATTCAACGTGGAGGTAGACGGTGCCGGGAATGATCCAAAGAAAGATTGGGATCAGGGGACCTCACTCCATGTGGAATGCAGGCAAGTTTATTAAGGCCGAATAAACTTTATACTGTAGTATAAAAACTGCTTTTTATACTACAAAGCTGATAACAAAAGTAGGGAGTCCTGCACTAGTTTCTCAGCTTGGTGAGTGAGAGCGCTGCCTGTGTGTGAGTTCCCAGACAGTCTTTCTTGGGAATTCAGACAATAACATCTGTGTGGTGAGTTCACTCTGCTCTGCCTCCTCCCACTGATAGCTGCAGCATGCAGTGTCCTTGGAGACACTTACTAATGCTTCTTTTCCGGCAAGCATGCTTTTTAGATGCTTAGTCCTTTATGCTCTGACTCTCAGCATCTTCTCCAACAATACAGAAAATATTTTTTAAAATTTATACCATTTATTACTTTCCTAGAGATGCCAAAACAAATTACCACAAACTTGGTGACATCAAACAGGAGAAATTAATTTGTCGCAGTTCTGGACCAGAAGTTTAAAATCAAGATGTCATCAGTGGTTGCTCCTTCTGGAGGCTCTAAGGGAGAATCTCTTTTAAGTTTCTTTGCTAGCTTTGGTGGCAGCTGTCATTTCCTGGAATTCCTTGGATAGTAGATGCAACACTTCCAACTCTGCCTCTGTCTTCACATCGTTTACTCACAAATATAGGATAACTTACAGATTTAAAAAATCTACTACTGCTTTTTATCATCTTAACAGAAGAAGAAAAAATAATGTTCTTACCTTAACCATTACAAGAAAGCACCTAAAAATTTCACACTCCTTCAGGTCAGTGAAAATAATCATGTTCAGTATTTATTCCTTATGTTATATTATATCATGTTATGTTATGATATATATTTTTTAATCCTTTCCTTCCTTCCTTTGAAAAAACTTTCATTCATACAAAGAGAATTTATTTAATGCCTACTCTGTGCCAGACAACCTAAAGACAATGAGATACAGCAGCGAGCAACATTGGCAAATATTCCTGACTGTGGGGAATATACATTCAACAGAGAAATGTAATACAATAACTAATACAATACATAATGTATATAATTTTTGTGGTGGTAAATAGGTTGGAGGAAAACAAAGCAGAAAATGAGGAAGAAGGAATGATAGGACTGCCGGATCTTTACTCTGCTCCCCTTGGTTTCATTCTGTTGGGAAAGGTGGAGGGCTGTGCTTATAATCTCTATTTTGGCTTCTCCTCTACATGCCTCTGTGGGCAGAATAAAATGACTAGCAGCTGGAGTTTGAGAAGCTCTTTTTATCTCAAGTCTCAAAAGGGCTAAGGCCACCTGAATAAACTCGGGCGATAGTGGAGGGAGTGTTTAAAGGTGTGCTCCAAGGAATAAAACACAGACCTGTTCAATAGCAGCCTCCTGTAACTTCCCTTAGTTGTGTCACTTATAGGACGCTGGCATCTTTTCCACATGTTCATGAAATATTAGCGTCATGGATGAGGTAAAAAATTGTAGAACTAAAGGAATAAAGACACAACCGTCTATGTAAATATAAAGCTTTACCAACCTTCTTTTATTTTAAAAAGTACGCACTGAATAGAAATAGGAACAATACAAAATTAAAAGTTGTATGATAAAAAAACATACATGATCTGAAACATCATGGAGGACAGAACAAACTTTGTTTTCAGCCATACAGTACGTGTTAAGGAAATGCAAATAATAAAATGTTGTTCATCATATTATTTATACACAATGAAATAAAATATGCAAGTAAATGTAATTTAAAGCAAAAATAAGCATATAAAAGGCAAAGTCATGGAATGTCAACTCTAGGCCTTGAAGGAGTGTTTTAATGTACAGATCTTAAATTAATAAGGGTGAAACAACAGGTATATACTTAAGGGAATGGAATATTTATTCAAAATACAAAGGAGTATTATTCAACCAACTTACTGTGCAAATGGCATTGGAACATAGCAACTGAATTATAAGACAATGTCTTCAACCCCACAAAACTCATCTGCTGGTATAAGTATACAATAAAACCAAAATAGTGAAAGTCATACAAATTGTGATAAGTGTAATTATTTTAAAAATAATAATAGGACCATCTAAGTAGGAAAAAATAGTTATGGAAAATCACTTCAAGAAGCTGGGTCTTAAGTAGAGAAGAAAAATTGAAAAGACAAAGACATGGAAAGATGTGTGTGACATACTCCCCAAAAGGAAAGAAATTTTCAAAATGGATTTGTCCCATTTAACAAAAGAAAGCCAATTAGGAAAGTCTAATAATTAAGAAAGAGAATGAATTGTATTAAAGGAGAGGAAGGTGGGGTAAGTGATACAAGATAGTTTAGTCCATGGCAAATATTTGGCATCATTTTGATCTAGAGAGGAAGGTTTAGATGATGCAAGTTTTTTAAAAGAAATATATTATGTACAATGCAGAATATTAGTAATAATCCATAATGAATGATTATACACGTTTAAATAAAATTTAATGTGCCCTACATATTCATAGAGTTAATTAATCCCCACAACAATCAAGCCCATTAAATAGTATATTGTCCTCCTCTTTTGCAAGAGGAAACTGAGTTACAGAGAGAGTGATTTGCCCACGACCACCCAGCTTTTAAATTCAGAATCTGGTTCCAAAGCCCACACTCAATAAGGCCTCCCATTTAGAGGATTAGGAATTATGAATGAACAAAAATTAGCAGTTACGAGTGAGGAAACAGATGAGGAGAAGCGAATCTGTGGAAGGACTTTGAGGACGGCCCTGGGGTTGTGACTGAGAAATGTATTGCCTTGACGACTGTGCCATGGGCCCCACAGATAGCAGGGATGCCCGGCTGGATTCTTAGTTCCCTGATCAGTGGAGTGGTGCCCAGGAAAACTGGGTATACCAGGTAGAAAGGAAATCATGTCTCTTACCACCACAAACAGCAAAGTGCTTGCTCAGAAAGCCCGTGAAATCAGTGTTGGATGACAAGAGTAACGACATTTGTATGTCACGCCTGAGGATGCATATGTCTGTGTGTATAGATTTTGTAGGTTTCAGCAAATACCTCTTACAGCTGTTCCGAGGTGCGAGGAAGAAAGTCATTTGCGCAGGTTGACCCTCTGCTTCATCGGAAGAGGCTCGCCAGTGCCCTGGGTGGAGCCTGGCGTCCCCGCAGGGGCTATGCCAGCTGCCTTTGTGTTCCCTCCAGCTCTGGCCCATCTGATAAAGCCCGTTGGAGAATCTCTCTCAGAGGTTCCTTTAGCCTCTTTTTCCTGAGGCTCCCCGCAAGGAAGTAAATGATAGGGTTGGCACAGCTGTTTGCAATGAAGAATAAGGAGGTTACGTAGGAGACAATGACCGTGGTCTTGATATCTAACACAAGGAAAGCCGCACTCATGGGAAGCCCCAGAGGAGGGACATGATGCCCGAGACCTCGATCACAATGAGGGCCCGGGTGGGATTTCGCTGCCGGGAGCAGCACAGGATTCTAATGAGCAGAGTCAGGCTGGACACAAACATCACCAGGAAAAGAATATCATGAAAGACACTGAAAGAGATTAGAACCGCAGCACATGCTCTTACATCTTCAAAGTAAGTAAAAGTAAGTGAACTCACTGTGTTTAGGCCAAGGGACAGGGCCCAGACGAGGGCACACGCGATGGCAGAGGTGTGCCTCGGCGGTGGCATTTGTACCAGATGGGGAAGAGAACACACATGCAGCGCTCCACGCTGATGGCTGCCAGGAGGCACAGGCACACCATGTAGGAGAAATAAGTGCCTGGGATCAGGAAATGGGGTACATAAAACATAACTTCATGATAAATCATTGTAGTAATTTGTAAGAAGCCTATCATCGTGCAAAAAAAGGAAGATCAAGTCAGCAGCAGCCAAGTTGAGGATGTACACAGTGTAGGGATTCTTCCTGACGTGGCCGCGGAACAGCCAGAAGACGGCGCCATTCATCAGGACGGCCCGGAGGGAAATGAACACGGCAATGGGTGAGATGACTTTCGTAGATATGAGCTGCATTCCATCTGTGACATTCCATATATCTTCAAACACATCAGTCCCATATTGAAGAATGAGTCCACAGAATTTTGATGTCCAGTCTGGGTTCTGTCTCTCCTGGTCACTACCATGAGGACAAAAGGCTGCATTTGAATGATCTATGTAAGGTAGTGAAGACTACACACCCACCCGCACCCTCTGGTTCAAGCCTGTAGCTTTTCCCCCAGGTCATGGAGTGATGGAGAGCTCTGTGCCCAGTGTCCATGGGCAGGAGATGTGGCACATCAGCAGGACTCCAGACCCCATCAATCTCACATTCTTAGGCTGGAATAGCTTCTACTACTGTGTCTTTTTTAGGAGTAACTGAACATAAACTAAATATCAGAGTGGATTAGGGCATCTACTCTGCAAATACCTCACATAGAATTTCTTACCTTTTGTTTGATCTTCCTCTGCCCTCAATACCCTGTCCCATTCTAGATGCCCTCACCTTCCACTTCAGGCTTGTCTAGAAAGACTTTTTTACTTGGGCAATGGCAGGACACTAAAGGTTAGAGTTAGAGCTCTTTTCCCAGGTATTAGACATGCTTCTAAGGAGCATTAGAAACTGGGCACCTTCTAAGGCATGTGTGTGCCATCTTGGGTGAGTTCTTGGGTACAGATGACTTCCATCATCTAGTCACTTACCTCGTCCCCATACTGGAGTATGAGTAGGTAAAGGAGACTGCAGGTTTTTCCACAGTAGGCATTTCACATATTTGGCATAAACAGATGGTCCAAGGATATGTTCTGTGGATTTCAGAGTTGGTTCTGGAAAATAAGGAGATTGACTTTTTTCTAGATAGATGCAACACACAAGTTATTCACAGGTATTATTGGCTGACACAACATTGACTGAGGAACAGGGAAATATATAGATGAAGGGTAATAACAAAAACGAAACAGAAAGACAATAAAGACACACAAATTTCATAACAGACTAATTCAGAAGTCCACTATGCTCCCTTCTCTAGTTCCAGCTCCTGGATCTATAGAACGTAATGATGCCCTTATAATAAATATTGTTTTACAGGGGATTGTCTAAAGACAGCTTCAATTATATGCACTCAACAGTTTCTAAGTAGGAAAATGTACCTTCACTAAGTTAAGTGTCAACTGCCATCTAAATTTATTTTTCAAAGAAGAAGATAAAAGAGTGAATAAGTTAGAAATGGTCTGTACCTTTATGGTAGTTTGAGACTGTTTATACCCAGAAAATCATATTCTTAAAGCTGGTCCATTCCTGTGGGTGTGAATCTATTGTGGGTGGAAACTTTTGATTAGGTTACATCAGTTAAGGGCCTTTTGATTAAGTTCCTTCAATTAAGTCATGCCCCAGGGTGGGTCTTAATCCTCTTCCTGGAGTCTTTTATAAACAGGATAACTGCAGAGAGACAGAGAGAAAGTCACAGATCCAAGAAGCTGAAAGCAACGAAACCCAGGAGAGGAAGATCCCAGCAGATGCCGCCATATGCCTTGCCATGTAAAAGGAGCCTAGGATTGCCGATCTTTGGGGACAAAGCATCCTCTGATGATGTCTTGATTTGGACATTTTTTTCATCCTCGAAATTTTAAGCTTGTAAGATAATAAATCCCCATTGTAAAAGCCAACCCGTTTCTGGTATAATGCATTTTGGCAGCCTAGCAGAGTATAACAAACTTCTTTGAGTTTATGTTCACTGGGGAGCTAGCCAGAAACAAACAGTAACATTTACATGCTGATAAATGCCATCAAGAAAAAATTTCCTAACGGATAAGAAATAATTAAAAGGAAAGAGATGTTTTTTTGACAAGTGAGATCAGGAAAGCTCCCAGACAGTAATTAAAGGCCTGATTGGAGTGAGCTGTGCCATAATCTAGAAGGAGAGGTCCTCAGGAGGATTTAGGAGTTTTACACCCCATGGGGGTGCAGATGGCTCTGTCTGTTTTGATGGTCTTCCATTCTTATGTCTATGTAGTGCTTTTCATAATTTGACCTCAATTATTTTTTTCTGCTTCATGAATTAGTAAACCTCACAACCCTCCCGCAGTTCTCCAGCAAGTTAAAGGATTATAAGCCATGTTAGAGATTGGAGAATATTCTGGTGGCAGTGAAAAATTGTAGGGTGAGGAGCAGGCAGGCAGCCTGTAGAGATGAACTGAGCATCTGCTCCAGAAGTTGAGGGCCCAACTACAGCTTCCTCTTTCAACCTTTGAAATCCTTATCAATATTTTACAGAAAACCAAAATGTAGCCATAGATGTGAATCTACTCATGTGATGTGAACAGATGCCTAGAGCCTGTTTAAATGGGAGAAACCTGACTGAATGCAGTTATGTACCCTGAGCAGGAGAGATTCTCTCTCTCTCTCTTTTCAAACTTCTGAGGGGAATCCAACAATCCACACAGAGAAAACTCTACACAATCTGTACAGTGTGGGTAGAAACTGAAATGACTGTGTCATCCTCAGCCTAAGGGTTGCCTATTTTGAGCAGGTGTAGGGTCCCATGGCTGACAACTTGGAGAGACCTCATTTGTCTTTCCTGGGGAGGATACGACCCCTCCCATGTATCAGTAAATAAAGGACCCTTTTATTGGAGGGAACCACCCACCCTTCTCCAGGCTCCACTGTCTAATTCCTAGGAATTTCTTCCGAGCTGGCCATGGCTCCTGGGAACTACCTCTAATGGATTTACATGTCCCACTGGGGCCCAGAACACCATGAAGACAGTAGGAGGCTTGACAAATGAAAACCACGGGGCTCAAGGATATTAAATTATCCTTTCCTTGGAATCCTGAGTGCCACTAGTGAGCCCCTGATACCTTAAGACCACTTATCAGGACATGCTGATAAAGAGAGAGGAATATTTCTGGAACAAAGAAAAGTTTAATTAAGGAAAACGGATCATCAATGGAGGGTCTAAGGATATGTTCCAAGTTCACTGAGATATAAACTTGGGCTTGGCAAACCTCCCGTTAGCCACCAACTCAGGACACAGTCTTACTCCTTCTGACTCGAGAAGAGCCAGGTATGAGGGAACAGAGGAACAAAGAGTGCTAGAAGCTTCAGAACTGTTCCACAGCCACTAGTGAGCAGAGATTGGAACCTCAGACCTTCTGTCTCAAGGAAAGTGAAGTGCCATCCTGTTATTCCTTCACATTCCTTTCCAAGGTCAAGCCATATACCTAAAACCTTAGGAAACCATATTCTGAATTTAGAGGAATTAAAAGGAGAGTCATATGTGAGAAAACACACCTTTCCTCTTACCTGTGAAGTCCTTCTCAGCGACCAGGAGGAAACCAGTCACAAGGCAAGGCCCAGGTGAGGCAGGAGACTTCTTTGTGAACTGATTGCCTAGAGGGCTGTGAGCTGCCTGTTAGGCTTTCTGAGATGCATAATCCTGAGCAAGTTCAATCAATGTATCTATGAGCTCTTTGCTTTTCCTCTGTGTGGAACTCTGGCCAATCAGAGACTAAGCTGTTGTTATCTACAAGACAGATATCTCAGTATTCCATGGTTCATTGCAATGTCACTGGCCCCATTGCAGCTCCATCTGCACAGACATGCCTTTAATCCTTCCATTTGTTTCATTCTGCTTCCTCTAGCCAGAGGTCAGCAGTACCCTGTGTAGTCCTTGGGTCTATTGCCCTAAGAACAGGAAATAGGGGCCTTGGGTGAGTATATCAGACCCAGGGATGGATGCACTCATTTTTCCCATGAGCCTAGTGTCATGTCATTGCCCTTGATAAGTGAGAGACTCAGATTAAAATAAGAGAATCCTCATTGAAAAGAAGATTTCATTATACTTCACTCATGCAGATAGAAGCCACTGAGGGACGTTCTAGTGCAGTTTATGAACTAAGGACAGTGACGTGGGTCTTTCCTCACCTAGTGAGTCCCTGGAACTTAGTAGACATCCAAAATGTTTTTGGAATGGATATCTCTCAACGTAACAGACATGGCATGTCCTGGGCCCCTCTACCACACTATCATTTGTGTGTCACTTCTCAGACAAGCACAGCATGTCTTGAGGACTCTGCCTGTCCTTTAGGGATGTATCCAGTACCTTCCTCCAATGTCTACCCTGCCAGGTCTGTGCACTGATTTACATCTTGGGAACTGGAGACATGTTTCCCCTCAGCTTATTGTCATGATGGCTTATTATTCCTTTATCCTTGATCTCATCTCATTTCCCAACTTTTCTCTACTAATGCACATTTCTAGATTATTGATCCTAAACTTAGGTTTTTTGAAGGCTGACATATCTTAATTAGTTATTTCAAATCTCTGTTCCAAGACAATTTGTCCTCATGTAACAATTGCCAATCATTCAATTATTCAAATATACAGGGTCTGAGCAGCCCATGGAGTCCCCTTGACCCAATCCCATTTGACCTTTCTTGTTGCCTAAATCCTGTTTGTGGCAGGCACCTAAAAACAGAGCCAACCATACGTATCCAATCTGAATAGGAAGTCTTGCTTGGCTGCAGGATAACATCTTTAGTTATGTCATCTCACCTTTCCCATACATGGATGTTCCCTGAACTTTCTTTCCCATATGCCCAGTCATCATTAATGCCTGGTTAGGGTGTGGTGACCCCTCCATCCTGGCTTCCATGTCTTCCCCCATATCAGCTATAAAGCCTAGATGCTCACTGGACTTTGAAGTGCTCTGTTAATACCATTTCCCTGAACCTACCTCATAGGTGCTTGTCATTATCATGTATTTTTCTTGCAGCATGGGAAGCTGGCATCTTGGAAGGGTATGACTTAGTATAATTATCTGTTTCTGAACATGTGAACTATATCTTCTGAACAAAGAAAAAACCTTCACCTTTTCCTCTGATAGGCAGAAATGAAGCTCTTTATGACCCCTGAAATCCGTTTCCCTGTTCAGAACAACTCTGTAGTCTTCCAGAGTTGAAAGACTTAGTTTACTTTCTTGGCCACAAGAATCTGTACTTTTGTCTCCTTCAGAACTTTTAGTTCAGATCTAATTATTCTCATTGGTCATAATGAGATCTCCTATCTGTCTCTATGAAATTGGTTGATTCTGTATTTCATATAAATGAGATCCTACAATATTTGTCCCTTTGTGTCTGGCTTATTACACTCAACAATGTGTCTTCAAGGTTCATCCAGAACTTCACTCCTTTTTATAGCTGAATAATATTCCATTGTTTGCATATAAAATCTTTCTGGGATTTTGATAGGAATAGTTAAGCCGGGATATAAATTTGGGGAGAATTGTCATCTTTACTGTGTTGAGTTTTCCAGTCTAGGAATAGACTATGTCTCTCCATGTATTTAGATTTTCTTTGATCATTTTCGTCAGTGTAGTGTTGTTTCAACATATAAGACTGGCACATATTTTAAGCTTCATATGTATTTACTAAATTCTGTACCTCCTTTTGATTATAAAGCCATTAAAGCTTAATTAATATGGTTGGTAGAAAAATATAATTTATTATACAATTTTCCTGAATTGTAAAATGTTGACAAATTTAGACATATGAACAAGAGGTTAACATATATCATTACCTCCCACTGCCCACCAGTAAAACTGCAAATGTAGCAAGTATCAAAATGTTTAAAAATGAAATCATTCCATACTACTCCAAGGAAAGATAGATTCACTTCTCTACATTCTTATACGTAAGAACAAAAGCGCAGGCTCCTTCAGCTTCTCCCAGCTGGGGGAAGATGGTGGACAGAGACCAGCTGGGGGACCCGCACCTGGGGTTGGCGGGAGAATCAGGGCTGCCACAAGAGACTCTTTCGTTGGGTCTCCAGAACCGCTCTCAGTAGAGGAGGGAATTGCCAAACAGAAAAATCGACCTTGTACCTCAGCGACCAGGAGGAGAGCACCAGGCTGCAGGGATCTTCTCGGTGAAGACGGTGAAGACGTTCACGACTCTGTTAGTATCTAACTGTTTCTTAGTCCGATGAGGGTTTACCTACAGTTTCACAGTAACTCATCAGTGCCACCTCCTTGATCATCCTCAGGGTTTTGGGAGGAATAAATAAGTGCTTCCCTAATTTCAAGCAATTCTGAGGGAACTGCTATAATCTTCCACACTCTCTCGCTAGAGGGTCCAACGGGAAGTTGCATATCCTCTATTAGTGGGAGAAATATCTTATTTCCCCAGGGTTCAGGATCACATGTGTTTTATCCTGTTGGTAGAAAGGAGCTTCCACTCGGCGCTTTATTATGCCCTCACTCCAAGGATCAGCAAAACAATATGGCGATTCTTGAATTTTCCACTATATGTATCCCAATTATGCATACTGGAACTAAAAAAATAACCACAGCGTAAATTTATGGACAGGGGACCCACCTGGTAGAGTGTCACGTCAAAACTCTGTTGCTCCTTTATCAGCTGCAGACTCCCATTCCGACTTGGAGCCCATCCTAGCATCTTATTCCTCACAACCAGGCATCTCTAAAGCCCTTCATGCTGATTGTTTTCTTTGCCCAGTAACTATGGTATTCGAGCCCAAGACCAAGGTACTCAGTCCAGCCTCACGTGAGCTTTATCGGGACTTACAGACAGCAGAGGCTCTCCAGGAACTGCAGGCCGAAGAATGAGAGTAGCACTCCCCAAAGAAGCGAGAAGAGGGGAGGCACTATAAGGGGATTCGGAATAAAGACGTTCCATAGACAAGAGGTATATGGAGCACGCAACGGGGTGTCTGGTGGTGTGACTGCGGGGAGGGAGGATACAGCCTTGAGAAGACTGGAGTGTGCATTACCCTCTGCACAGCTCTTTCCCTCTGGGGAGGCTTCTCACTTTTTAACTAGTGAGTGTCCAGGTTATGCTGGTGGCCACATGCTTTGGGTTGTGTTTCATTTAAGGAGGGAAAGTCTGGGCTCAGGGCTCCCACATACGGTAAATGTATACAGATTCATTTCAGGAGAGTTATGAGGAAGTATCTGCTGTATTTTTTGTGACAAGATTAAAGTCTTCTAAAGAGACTTGCACGTCTCTTAAATGAAAGGATTTTGTATGTGGTAGTGGATGAAAGGTCATGACTTCTATTATAATATTATTATAGTAACTTCTAGTTACTATAATAATTATTAACAATTATTGGTGTTAGGAATATGCACAATTAGGAAGAATTTATAGTCTGATATCCCTTTTCCATCTAGGGACACAAATTATCCACTGCCAAAGACCAATGCAGACCACGCCTTTCTCATTTCTACACAAACTCAACCTGACTGTGACACAACAAGCTGCTAATAGGGTAGCCATCATGTCAATCTGGAAACCCATCATTCCTGTGGAAATCAGGAAATTGTCTCCCTTATTAATACTTCTGGTCTGTTGAGTACATCCTCAACTAAGCTTTTTTAGAATTTTGATGCTGACTCATCAATGAGCTTGTAATTTGGAGATTGGAGTGCCCTTTTAAGCTTCTCCATTGAGCTAAGTGAGGGGTGAGTGGGCAGGAGATCCTGCTTTGCCTGCTATGGTCCTGGTTTACACCTGTTGTCCCAGAGCAATTAATTTCTAATAGTCTCTTTTTCTCTAAAGTGTTCCAGTTTAGGTAGTGGATTATAAGGTCCTTTTAATGACAAAGTCTTTAAGGTGAGTGCCATCGTTTCATGGCTAGCCCTTTCCAAGCAATGGTGTGGAGGGTTTTAATGAGTGCCCGCTTCATTCTCTGGCCTTCAAGCCCTGGATCTCTTCAGGGCATCCCACGTGTCCTGCCTTAATCTATCACCTTCTCAAGATGAACTCCCCTAGTTAGTTTCTAATAACCTCAAGTTCCCTTGTTCTTCTTATCTGCACGTGTCCATACTCAATTCTCACTCATCTTCTACTCGCAACTTTCTCTAGGTAGTCCCAGATAAACAGCTCTGAATCCTTCCAGTGACTTTTCATTAGCATTACGTTAGTTTCCAACAAATGTAAAACAGGACTTGTCCCAGTACAAACACTAACACCGTTGAAATTAGAAATGCTTATTGTGTTTCTACTTATATAAAGTATTACTATCAGTGTTACCATGAGACAATAAACGTCAGGGTGAGGAGTTGGGATAGGCTATTCAGTTACAGGATCAGGCAGTCAGGGCTGCACAGCCAGAGCCGGACACCTCCCCCTGGCTCCTCCCCATAGATGTGGCTGGTCCCCGAGTGATTTTGGAGGTGTCAGGCTCCATTTGAAATAATTATCTGCCCCCAAGTCTCTTCATGTAGCTTTACTTGATACCTCAGACCCTCAGAATAATCCTGTTTCTCCCATTCAAAAAGTTATCAAGTTCTAGTGAATCAACAGTGGTAGAGATTAGCAAAAGAGGTAACATTACCCAAAGAATTTTGTGAGGCTACCATAATACTGATTCCAAAACAAAAAGACATAGAAGAATGAAAAATTATTGGCCAATTTTATTCAGTAACACGGATACAAAAACACTAAAAATATTGGCAAATCGAATCCAGAATTATAAAAAAGTGTAATACATCATTATCATGTTGGTTTTATTTCAGGAATGCAAAGTTAGAGCCCCATTTAAAAAAACCAATCAATGTAATTTAACAGATTAAAGGAGAAAAATCATAATATTACCACTTCAATAAATACAGAAATAGAGTTTGGAAGAAACGACATTTAATCAAGATAAAAAGTCTCAAAAAACTTAAAAACTTACTCTGATGATGTCTACAAAACTTACCACAAGCATCATATTTAACAGTGAAAATTTGAAAATGTTCTCATTGAGATGGGGAATGAGATTATACACTCTTTTACCACTTCTGCCCAACATACTTGAGGTACTAAGCAGTGCAATACTGTTTGTAAGGACTAAAAAGGAATAAACAAAACAGTTCTTATTCATAGATGATTTAATTATATACATAGACTTTCCAAGGGAATCCTCAATTAATTTTTGTGACTAATAAGATACCTTTGGATTTCTACATACCATTAAAAAATTAGAAAGATCCCACTTCCAACAATATTCATAGCAAATGCTTAGAAACACATCTTTAAAATGTGCATATATTCTTTACAGGAAACAAAAAATTTTAATCAATTAAAGAAGTCCAAATGAAATGGAGAGCTATATGTTCACAAGTTGGTAGCTTTAAAGTTGTAAAGACCCAGTTCTCCCCCAAATAATCTATAGTTCAATGAATCCCAATCAAAATACCTGCAGAAGCTATGTATGTATGTATATATATGTATTTGGAACTTGATGTATCAGTCACAGTCCTCACAGGAAATAGATGACACGCACACAAACGGGAAAATTCAGGAGACTTTAATGGAGGCACCTTTTACAAGATTATGGGTAAAGTGAAGGGAAGCCAATAGGGTGGTGCATCCTAGGCTGTCAACAGCAGAGCCATTTCCCATCTGCAGTTCAGAGGTGGAAAGGAGAAGGAGGAGCTCCATGACTGTGAAGGAAAAGCTGTATTTGTAGGAAAGGGCCATAACAGTAACTCTTGATTTTGATTTAGGAGCTCAGTCATTGTCAACCTGCAGCTCAGCAGGGAGGGAGTCAGCGATCCCCGACCCCACTCTCCTTGGACCTTTCATTTGCCTGCCAGTGCTGCACTGGATGCTAAAAAAAAAGTTGGGATACACGGTCAGCATCGTGGGGCACAAAGCAGGTCAGAAAGAGTGGAGAATGACCCAGAGGGACCAAACACACACTCTCAAGCACACTTACGAGCTGATTCTAAAATGTATGGAAATGAAAGGGTCAAGAATAACTAAGACACTGGGGACAAAAAATTAATATGAGAGGACTTTTCTACAGTATGCCAAAACTTTTTAAAAGACATAGTAGGTGCCAAGCCAACTCAACGAGGAAAGAATAGTCTCTTCAAAACACAGTGCTAGGAAAACTGGATATCCATATGCAGAAGAATGAAGGTAGACCCTTAACTCAAACCATATGCAAAAATTAATTCAAAATGGATCAAAGACACAAATATAAGACACCAAATATAAAACTCCTAGAAGAAAGCATAGGGAAACATCTTCAGGACTTTGTGTTAGGCAATGGTTTCTTAGACTTTACACCAGAAGCATGAGCAACAAAAGAAAAAGGGGAAGGAGGCTAAAGTCTTCAGAAAATGAAGGAAATGACTGGGAGGTGATTAGATAATGACAGGAAAAGGGACACATATAATGATAAAGATGATGCATTCGGCCAATGGTACTGAACTTTTGGAAGAGGAAGTGAAGAAATGATTTTGTAGGGGTTACATGGAGCCCAGTGTTTCCTGGGTGTGGAAGAAACCAACCTCCACTTGGGCCTGCTGGAGGAAAGCAAAGGACCTTAGGGTCACAATAGGTAACAAGTTGAAGGTAACTCCCAGAGAGGTATTTTAGATTTGAAAGTACTGGTTGTGTGAGAGGGCAAAGAGTAACACTCAGGAAGATTAGTGAAGCCAGGAGCACGGGATTATATGAGGGATGTTCAGAACAATATGGCACAAGAGTAGAGTTGATGGGTGGAAGAGTTAGACTTTTGGAGGGAATGAGGAAAATGGATAATAATAGCATTAGTAGTTCAGACTTAATGAGTGCTTTTTACATGTGAATCAGTTGGTAATTAGTTTCATTCTCATGAAACCCCATGGATAAAGTATTAAGTAATCATTTAATATTTAATTAAATATTTAATATCAACAAATCAATACCAGACCCATTTTACAGATGAGGAATTGAAGGCACAGAAGTGAATTGATAACTTGTGGTCACTCTGAGAAGGGGGAGATCCACAGTTTAAAGCCCACCCTCTGGCTTCTGTCTGGGATATTCCTGCTAACCTGTACTCCCTGCAAGCAAAGAATGGTCCACTGGAATGAACCCTGATGGTTTTTCACATGAAAGTGGCAAAAGCATTGACTCATTTTCCAGGGCACGTATCTGGATGGCCTGGCCTCTCTGGGCAGCTGTTCAATTCTGAGGACTGTGGAGCTGTGGCAGAGGGTCCAGAACAGCACAAAGATCACAGATCCAATATTTCCTGCAGCCTGAGCACTTGGGAGCGCCTGGAGCAGGGGTAACTCATCTAGGTCAAGAAGGGTCAGGGTGGCTTGCTCAATAGGAGCCTGAAAAACCCACCCTTACCCCACACCCCAGGCATATAGGCAGGTTCGATTGTTTTCTGGCCTTTCTTCTTCAAGGTTCTTCACTGTCCTCTGATTCTGACCAAGGGATTAGTGGGGGAAAGGGAGGGTCCGTCTTCCTTCCTGATACTTTCTTCTCTTTAATGCCTCCTGCCTCTTTCAGTCCCACCATACCCTTGGTTTAAGGAATGACCATAAATCCAGGCACTAACTAAGGTGGAGAGATGATCCTAACAAACCTCGCAAATTGAGCACTTTGGTTTAATGCCACCTTAGGGAAGTAAATTGCTCAGGAAAGCCTAGGAGTTGGCCAATTCCCAGAAGTCTCCTTGGCTGGTCTGTAGCAGACCAGCCCTTTATGAACAGCAGTTTGATTCAATGAGATGATGGTGAACTCTAGTGCCTACCACCATGCTAAGGGAAGCACATGGAATGCTAAGTAACTGTGGCATTGTCCTGATAGCAGCCACTCACATAGGTGCCCTGAAGCAAAAACGTACATTCTCAAACATTACTCAGAAGCTAGACTTCCTGAGGTCGTTGGGAGCCTGGATGTCTAGGTTAATAAGGGGCTGTGATTCGCACGTGGCCTTAACCATAGGGATTCTACAGTCAAACGTGTTGTAACAGGTGGTTCTTATGTGAAGTGTGATGCGGGGCAGGAGGTCCAGCAGAGATTTGGGTGGGCATGATATTAGCTGTAGAAACAGTGACCACATAGTCTTAGCCTCCTGGAATTGGTCCATTTGAGACTGAAACATTGATAGCATTGAGATTCTTAGGAAGTCAAGGTATAAGAATGAACTAATTTTCCAATATAGAGTTACTGCTAGTGCTACTCAAAGTTAGTAAGAAAAAAGCAGCTACTCCAGGCTTTTTAGGCAGAATGTGTTTTAATGCCGAGAATTAACGTTTTTACCAATGCTTGGAGGGGCTGGAGGAATGACAGGGGAGGTGCCTACAGATTTCAGGTTAGGGTGCAGCAGCTGTTGATGTCCGTCGAGCCAGAGAGGTGCTGCTGACAACAAAGGATCAGGAATGGCAAGAAAACATTTGGAGTGAAACAACTGCCTCCCAGACTCAAGCCTAGGGAGTGCAGGAGCACAGAGACTCTAGCTAGATGCTGCAATGCCTCATGGCTTCCAGAGGAAGAAGGGTCCTAGCTCTGGTTAACTTTTAAGTCCTTACACAAGCACATGTTGTTTGAATGGCCTACACTATCCTGCACTGGGTCTATGTTACAGATGAGAGCGTGAGTGCGGATGGGAGTGGTTGTTGAGTGACAAGAGTCACTATCTGGAAGGCCCCCAAATGACCTGAAGTGAGCCTTACACCAAGGTGATCTCGGAGTCTTTAGGGTTGACTGGTGGCTCAGGCATTGGGAATCACCAGGAGCATCAGAGAGTGTGTTTGAATGCTGTGGTTGGGAATTCCCACATAATCCTCCATTCCATGGGGAAAAAAACCCACACACACACAAAAAAAACAAAAAACAAAAGCAACACAAAAAACAAAGCCAGGAATAGTCAATCCCCTTTACCCCATTAAACCACAATTTTACATCAGGTGTCAACTGATAGATTGAATATCTGGCTTGACCTTTCTAGAAAAAAGTTATGTTGCATGTGGTGTTATAGAACCAGCTAAACCACTGGATCCCAGATAGCTGCAGACATGTGTCCAGGCATCTCCCTCAGTTGCCAAGCACATGTCTGAATATATGTGCACACAACCTTTGATTTTTAGCTATTACCCCAAGGACTCTCCCCCATCCAATCCAAATTTGGACTTCTGCCTGGTCTTCACTGGCAACCTCTACTACCAAGGGAGACCTTTGCCTTTGTACTTGAATGGATATCAATGAAGGGTGTGAGCCACAGAGAACATTGGTAAGAAGTTGTAATTGGACCAAGAGATTATATCTTTCACAGATTGAGGATAATGGAACACTGAAGAAAGCAGTGCAGGGGATGGGTATATCAGTTTCCTGGGCTGCCATAAGAAATTACCACAAACTATGGTTTGAACCAGCAGAATTTGTTCTCTCACAGTTTTGGATCCTAGAAGTCCAAATTCAAGGTGTCAGCATGGCCGTGCTCCCTCTGAGGGCTCTAGAGAAGCAGCCCTCTTTGCCTCATTGAGTTGCTGCTGGCTCTCAGCAATCCTTGGCCTTGTCACCAGAGCACACCTTAGGATCTTTTGCAATCTGGGTAGGCTGAGAATTTTTCCAGATCATTAAGTTCTGTTCCTCTTTGCTTAACAGTTCCTTCTTCAATTTATCTTTTTCCTCTCACATTTTACTATAAGCAAAAAGGAGAAACCAGACCTCACTTTTGATCCTTTGCTTGGAAATCTCCTCAGCTAAATGTCCAAGTTCATTGCTTGCAAGTTCTACTTTACACCAAATATTAGAACACAATTTAGCCACGTTTCTGCCACTTTATAACAAGCATTACCTTTCCTCCAGTGTCCAATAACAGGAACTTCATTTCCATCTGAGATCTCAGCAGAAGCACTTTCAATATTCATATTTCTAGCGACATTCTGTTTGTGACAATATATGTGTTCTCTGTTGTGATAGACGTTGTCTTTATAGGCCTCTCTTCCTTCTGGGCCCCCACCAGAATCAGCTTTAGAGTTAATATTCCTACCAACAGTCTCTTCAAGGCAATCTAGGCTTTTTCTACCATGTGCCTCAAAATTCTTCCAGCCTCTATTCATTACCCAGTCTCAAATAAATTTCCACATTTTTAGGTACCTGTTAGAACAAGTATTAGGTTCCTAGGGCTGCTATAACAAAATGCCACACACTGCGTGGCTTGAAACAACAGAAATTTATGCCCCCTCAGTTCCAGTGCCAAAAGGTCAGAATCGGGGTGTTAGCAGGACCATGTTCCTAGGGAAAGTCCTTGCTTGCCTCTTCCAGCCTCTGGTGGCCCCAGGTGCTCCTGGGTTTGTAGATACATCACTCCAATCTGTGCCTCTGTCATCTCCTGGGCTTCTTCCTTATGTTTGTGAGTCTCTGTCCAAATCTTCCTCTTCTTATAAGGACACTCGTTACCAGGTTTAGGGCCCACCCTAACCCGGTGAAACCTCATCTTAACTTGATTACATCTGCAAAGAGCCTATTTCCAAATCAGGTCACATTAATAAGTATTGGGGATGGGACTTGAAAATATCTTTTTGGGGGATGCAATTCAAATTACAATGGATGAGGTGATAAATGCTATAATCACATTTACTCAGTTATTAGCTCAATTGCTTATTTTGTAGGGAAAGTTTAAGGTTGAGCCAGGTTTCAATGTATCAGATTGGGGATAGAAATGGGCACCATATGATGCAGAAAAGATGAATGTATAGTGTTCCCATGACCAAACTATCTGTCATTATGGAGGAGGCAAAAATACTCAGAAATTCCTTATTTTAGACTAGGATTGGGAAAATCAAAGGGAAAACTAATGGTTCTACTTTATCCTTTGTTCATTTTGAAAATAAAAGGCCAAGATACCTCTTTTTATAAAGGGTTTTGTTTTTAGTGCTCAAAAAGACTGGCCCTGTGAGTGGTAGTTTCAATGAGAAACAATTTATTTCTCCTAATTGTGATTCATCTGGACAGATCAAATTCTGTCTATAACAAGCACATTCTCCTTACATATAATTTGATGAGTATTAAAAATAGCTTCCTATAATCTCAGCATAAGGATGAAAGATCTTTTGACATTACCATGCTATTTTTCTTACATATGTTGCCTAAATAGAAAAGGAAAATATGTCTACTAGAGAAAATCTGTAGAATATGAAAATTAAACACAATACCCACACTAAGGCAAATACTTTAGAAATCAATGAATAATAAAACATAACTGATAAATAGTTCCTTTTGAAATTAATGCTGAATTCTAAACAATTGTGTCAAGGAGCACAAAAAGTTTCTGTTTTTCATGTTCTTCATTCCTTAAAATGGGAATAAATAATATGTATATCTTTAAGATTCTCTAAGGACTTAAAAGAGCATATATATAGATGTGTTACATATAACATGTTGAATACATATCACAAACATAACAGCATATATAGGTATATGTGCATATATATTGTGTTTAACGTGCAGTTTGATTTGTATTAACTTTTATATTTAGTATTGCTATTATTATTTTACTTTACAAATTAGGCAGGAAAACACACCGTATTCATATAATTGCCACTGACATGCAGATGCACAGGATGGAAATTAGTGTCCAAATCTAGGAATTATGAAATAAAATAACATGGAAGTCTTTGTAATTTCTAATAAGTGTGTGTTCGAGGTAAGAAAGACTGAAATGGGGTCACACGATATTTTCACAAGTAGAGAATAAAATATTCTTAGAAACACCTGTGCAAAGTTTTAGCCTTAATTAGCACTGGCTGCTCAAGTGAGTTTGTCTTAATGGTATCTCATCAATGTGGAACGCTCTCTCTTCCTCCTTTTCATGGTACTTAGAAAGTTGGATTTCGGAGACTCATAACTTTAACAGGGATCAGGAAAAGACCAACAGCAAGTCCATGAGGAGGATATCCAGGGAACCATACGCAAGGAGCCGGCAGTCAGCTCCACTGCCTCTGTGTGGGAGGTCTCCTTTCCCATGCTCATCTCTGTCTCATCCCCGAGTGCCCTCTGGAGGACCATCCTCAGAGGCACCTGCTTCCCCTGCTATCTGAAGTTCCCAACAAAAAAGTAAATTATAGGGTTGATGCTGCTGTTCATGCCAGACAGAATGTCAGTGAGATAGTAGGGAGGGTTCAAGGCTTGGAGTCCACTCAACCAGGGTAAAAGTAGCCAGTACATTCCAAAGGGAAGGCCACAGAGAAGGAACATGAGGACAGTGAGCAGGATAACGATGTACGTCTTTGTGGGGTGATGTCGCTGTGACAAACACTGCACCCTGATGATCAGAGTGAAGCTGGACACACACATCACAGAGAACAAAAGGAGAATCAGCACAGCACTGACGATGGTGAAATTGTAGCACACCTGCTCACGGTAGCCGCTAACCAGAAACCCACAGCTGACTCCTGTCAGAGAGCACACCAACAGGCAGGGTGCACACCACAGTGGACAGGTGCTTTGGATGGTGGAGCTGATGTCAGATTGGGAAGAGCACAGACAGGCAGCGCTCAGTGCTGATGGCGGCCAGGAGGCTCATGCCCATGGTATACGAGGAAAAGGCTAATGTGGCAACCAGTTTTGCTATGGGAAAGATGGAATATAATTACCATTCGATCTTAAAGTGAAGGCTTGTCAAGGAGATGTCGTAAGAATTTGTTGAAATGTCAACCATGACAAAGAATAGCTGGCAGAACAGGAAGGTAAAATCTGTTCCTGCCAAGTTGAGGACGTAAACGGAGAAAGCATTCCTCTTGATTTGGAAACCGAGGAGCCAGAGAATGGTCCCGTTCCAGAGCAAACCGAGGACACTGATGACGATGATGATGTGGAACCTGCTCATGACCAGTGTCCTCGGGGCTAAGTATGAACCCTGTGGTCATTCCGTCCAGTTCAGTGCTGTTGGCTAGTGGCCAGAGAGGTGGAGTGGGACAGGGGACCATGTTGACTGGAGCCCAGCTCAGGGAGCCGCAGCTGGATTCTGCTGCCTGGGACTCTCCTGTGAACACAAAGACATAGAGGTGGAACAGGATGTCACTGGGAATGAGGATGGGTTCCATTGTTTTCTACCTATTCCTGGATTCTGTCACAATCAGCAGATCCCAACGACTCCTCATAGGGAAAGTGTGAAGATTAGTTCTATGAGAAAGGCCATTGAAAAGCTTTTAGGTTGTCTGATTTACTGTCTTGATAATTGTGTGTTTTCCCAGACATTAGTGCTCAGGTGGTAATGTGGAAGGTTGGGGTGGACTTTTGGCTCCACTCTCTTTGACTTCCATTTTTTGAATGTCAAGTGTTACCCCTCATCCTGATGGCCCATTTGCTTTTCCTTTCTAAGTCAAACAGCTCTTTCTTTATCCCTTCCCCAATCTAATCATAACCTCTGCATTTAGGGTCAGCCTCAGTGGCCTGCCTGCTGGGCCCCTTTTCCTCTGCTCTTTCTGTCCTGGCCTTTTACTCATCAGCATTTAAAACTGCTTTAAACAAATGTGATTTTTTTTTCCCTGAAAAATAATTATGTTTCACAAAAATGTGAAAATATACAATTACTACAACCCTCCCTTCAGAAGTTGTTTGAAATCTGCATTATATATTCATTTTATATTGCCAATGAATGCCAAATCTCCACCTCCATGCCATCTCCAGGTCTCTATCCAATTCATTCCTAGCTCCTCTTTCCCTTTCCATTTCCCCCCTTCCCTTCCTTTTCCAATGACACTATCCTTAGGATGAGAAAAAGATTTATTATTATTATTTTAGGTAAAAATGCTTCTTCAGTAAATGGCTTCGCTCAGGAATATTCTTATATCCCTGTAGACCTGTAGAGACCAGTTCCTGGGATGTGGTAGGCCCTCATCAACTACTGTTGAGTGAAAGATTCCCTGATGACTTCCAGATACAGGCTCTTTGCTGGAAGGATCTGTTCTGCAGCACCATGGCTCATTTCCTGAAGCCTTCATGATGACCTCTAATAAGGAGGCATTTGATTGGCCAAACACTACCACACAGCAGTATGGTGCCCTCTGTCTGCCATCAAGACAGATGTTCAGTCAATATATATTGGATACATCATTTGATGAGCAAGTTCCACATCCTGCAGACCCTGAAGCTGGCTAGATGATAGATCATGAACCTAGAAACATTTTACTTTTATGAGTGAAGGAGAAGAGTGATCATTCATGAATTTAAAAAATGGTTTACAATTTTCCTTCTTTCCTGTATTTTTGTAGTAGACTAGTGGCCATCAAAAATGAGAACCTTGTACACTACCCAGATTATGGGGTCCTGAAGCACAGTAATTTATATGGTCATTAAAAATGAATGACCATCTTTAGGGGAAGATGGCAGAGTAGGAAGCTCCAAATCTCAGTCCTTCCAGCACAACAATTATTAAGCAGGTGGGAACTGTTTGAAAGACTGTTTTGAAACTCCAGAGGCCAGAAGGACACTGAACAACATCCATGTGAGAGTGGGAGGAAGAGGCTGATAATTACAGTCAAGAACTGTAAATTGCTTTTTCCACGGTGGCTACCTGTGCTCACTAGCAACCGTCCCCCACTCTCAGGGAAGGTTGCCGCAGGGTACAATCATTGACTAACTGCTGCTAACAGAAAGAGACATAAAAATTCTATTCCACAAGAACAGGGAGATGCGTGGCTTATCACTGATCTTGCTTCTTTTTAAAATTAGAGAAGTTGTGAGTATACAAAACAATCATACATAAAAAACAGGATTTGAGGCCACCACCCCACCAGCAGCACCTGGCATTGGTGTGGAGCATTTGTTCATATTGATGACAGCACTTTTTAAATTGGTGAAAGATTATTAAAATAGTTCTATCTTCCATCCATTATTTACATTAGGTGTATTTTCACCCTATTGCCACCACCTTGCATTTGTATGGTGCATTTGCTATGATTGATGACAGAACATTCTTATGCATCATTAACTAAGGCCCACCGTCTACAAAAAGGACCACCGTGTTTTCACAGTCCTATGCTTTATCTTTTAATTTTTATTCTAGTAATATACACATCCTGCAGTTTCCTCTTTGAACCACATACCTATACAGTTCAGTGCTGTTTATGACACTCACAGCAATGTGCTGCCCTCACCATCATCCATTTCCAAACCTTTACCACCAGCAAAAATAGAAATTCCATACAAGTTAAGCATCAACTCCCCATTCTCCAGCCCCAATCTATCTCCCAGTAATTATATTCTAGATTCTAACTCTATGAGTTTGCTTATTATAAATAGAACAAAACAGTGAAACCAAACAATATTTGTCCTTTTGTGTCCAGATTATTTCACTCAACATGATGTCCTCAAGGCTCATCCATGTTGTTGCATGCATCAGGACTTCATTCTTTTTTTACCACTAAATAATATTCTATTGAATGTATATACCACATTTTGTTTATCCATCCATCAGCAGTGGACACTTGGGTTGCTTCCATCTCTTGGCAGTTGTGAATAATGCTATGAACAGCAGTGTGCAAATATACTTTCGAGTCCCTGTTTCCAGTTCTTCTGGGTATATACCTAGTAGCAGGTTTGCCAGATAATATGGTAATTCTGTACTTAGCATCCTGAGGAACTGCCAAACTGTCTCCTACAGTGGCTGCACCATTTTATATTCCCATCAGCAATGAATGAGTTGCTTCAAACTCATTCATTGCTGAAACTCATTGCTGAAAACACTTGTAGTTTTCTGGTTTTAAAAAAAAAAATAGTGGCCATTCTAATAGGTGTAAAATGATATCTCTTTTTGGTTTTGATTTGCATTCTCTAATAGCTAGTGATATTGAGCACCTTTTCATGTGCTTTTTAGCTGTTTGTATATCATCTATGGACAATTGCCTATTCAAATCTTTTGCCCATTTTTTAATTGGGTTGTCTTTTTATTGTTGATTTGTAGGGTTTCTTTACGTAGTCTGAATATTAAACCTCTATCAAATATGTGGTTTCCAAATACTTTCTCCAATTGAGTAGGTTGTCTGTTCACTTTATTGAAAAAGTCCTTTGGTGGACAAATGTTTTTAATTTTGAGGAGGCACCATTTATCTGATTTTTTTTCCTTTCATTGCTTGTTCTTGGGTGTAGTCTATGAAACCATTGCCTATGACAAGATTTGAAGATACTTCCCTACATTTTCTTCTAGGACTTTTATAGTCCTTGTTCTTATATTTAGGTCTTTGATTCATTTTGAGTTGATTCTTGTATATGGTGTGACATAAGGGTCCTTTTTAATTCTTTTTCAAATAGATATCCAGTTCTCATAGTACCGTTTGTTGAAGAGACTATTCTTTCCCAGTTGAGTGGACTTGGGAGCCTTGTAAAAAATCAATTGGCCATAAATGTGAGGGTCTATTTCTGAACTCTCAATTCAATTTCACTAGTCAATATATCTATCCTAATGCCAGTACCTTGCTGATTTGACCAATGTAGCTTTGTAAGATGCTTTAAAATCAGGAAGTGTGAGTCCTCTAACTTTGTTCTTCTTTTTCACAATGTTTTCAGCTATTCAGGACCCCTTAACTTTCCAAATAAATTTGATCATGGGATTTTCCATTTATGCAAAAGAGGCTGTTGCAATTTTTATTGGGATTGCATTGAATCTGTCCATCAATTCGTGTAGAATTGACATTAATGATATTTAGTCTTCCAATACATGAACAAGGAATGTCATTCCATTTATTTAGGTCTTCTTTGATTTCTTTTAGCAATGTTTTGTAGTTTTCTGTATACGAGCCCTTTATATCCTTTGTTAAATTTATTCCTAGATATTTGATTTTTTAGTTGCTACTGTAAGTGGAATGTTTTTCTTGATTTCCTCCTCAGACTGCTCATTATTCCTTTACGGAAACAGTATTGATTTTTGCATGTTGATGTTGTATCCCGCCACTTTGATGAACTTGTTTATTAGATCAGGTAGCTTTGTTGTAGATTTTTGGGGGTGATTTTCTAAATGAGGATCGTATCATCTGCAAATAGTGAACATTTTACTTCTTCCTTTCTAATTTGGATGTCTTTTATTTGTTTTTCTTGCCTAACTGTTCTAGCTAGAAATTCTAGCACAATGTTGAATAACAGTGGTGACAGTGGGCATCCTTGTCTTGTTCAGGATCTTAGAGAGAAAGCTTCCAGTCTTTCACCATTGTATCTGATATTAGCTGTGAGTTTTTCATGTATGCCCTTTATCATGTAAGGATGTTTCCTTCTATTCCTACCTTTCAAAGTGTTTTCATCAAGAAAGACTGGTGGATTTTGTCAAATGCCTTTTCTATGTGAGTCAATATGATGATGCGGTTTTTCTCCTTCATTTTGTTAATGTGGTGAATTACATTAAATGATTTTCTTGTTTTGAACGACCTTTGCATGCCTGGATAAAACCCACTTGATCATGGTGTATAAATCTTTTAATGCGCTGTTGGATTCGATTTGCAAGTATTTTGTTGAGGAGTTTTGCATCTATATTATAAGAGATATCGGTCTGTAATTTTCTTTTCTTGGAGTGTATTTATCTGGCTTTAGTGTTAGGGTGATGTTGGTTTCATAAAATAAATTAGGTAGTGCTCGCTCCTCTTCAAGGTTTTGGAAGAGTTTGAGCAAGATTGATATTAATTCTTCTTGGAATGATTCATAGAATTCACTGGTGAAGCCATCTGGTCCTGAACTTTTCTTTATTGGGAGGTTTTTGATGACTGATTCGATCTCTTTACTTGTAATTTGTCTACTGAGGTCTTCTGTTTCTTCTAGAGTCAGTGTAGGTTGTTCGTGTGTTTCTAGGAATTTGTTCATTTCATCTAAGTTGCCTAATTTGTTGGTATACAATGGTTCATAGTATCCTCTTATGATCCTTTTCATTTCTGTGGGGTGTGTAGTAATGTCCCCCTCTCATTTCTGATTTTATCTTTGCATTTTCTCTATTATTTTTGTCAGTCCATCTAAAGATTTGTCAATTTTATGGATCTTCTCAAAGATCCATCTTTTGGTTTTGTTGATTCTTTGTTTTTTCTGTTCTCAATTTCATTTATTTCTGCTCTAATATTTGTTATTTCTTTCCATCTGTTGCTTCGTTTACTGTTCTTTTTCTGGTTCATCCAGATGTGCAGTTAGGTCTTTGAATTTAGCTCTTTTTTCATTTTTAATGAAAGCATTTAGGGCTATAAATATCCCTCTCAGCATTGCTTTTGCTGCATGCCATAAGTTTTGATATGTTGTGTTCTTATTTTCTTTTATCTCGAGATATTTACTGATTTCTCTTGCAATTTCTTCTTTGACCCACTGATAAAGAGTAGGTTGTTTAACTTCTGTACATTTGTGAATTTTCTAATTCTCTGCCTGTTATTGATTTCCAGCTTCATTCCATTTGGTTAGAGAAAGTGCTTCGAATAATTTCAATACTTTAAAATTTATTGTTACTTGTTTTGTGAACCAACATGTGGCCTATCCTGGAGAATAATTCATGTGCACTTCAGAAGACTATGTATCCTGCTCTTTGGGGATGCAATATTCTGTATATAACTGTTAAGTCTAGTTCACTTATCATATTATTTGAGTTCTCTGTTTCCTTTCTGTCCTCTGTCTAGATGTTTTATCTATTGAGAGTGGTGTAGTGAAATCTCCAACTGTTATTGTAGAGGTGTCTATTTTTCCCTTCAGTTTTGCCAGTGTATTTTGCCTCATGGATTCTGGGGCACCATTGTTAGGTGCGTAAATATTTTTTATTGTTATCTTCCTAGTGGACAGCCCATTCTATTAATATTTGTCTCTAGTAACAGCATTTGACTGAAAGTCTATTTTGTCCAATATTAGTATAGCTGATTCAACTCTATTTTGGTTACTATTTGCATGGAATGTCTTTTTCCAACCTTTTGCTTTCAACTGATTTGTGTATTTGGTCTAAGGTGAGTCTTTTATAAACAACATATAGTTGGATCATGCTTTTTATCCTTCCTGCTAATCTGTGTCTTTGGATTGGGGAGTTAATCCATTAACATTCAGTGTTATTACTGTAAGATAGTAATTACTTCAGCCATTTTGTCCTTTAATTTTTATGCCGTATCATTTTTTATCTCTCTTTTTATCCTTTTAATTACCCTTACTAAGGGTCTTCATTTCTTCACTGTACTCCAAGCCTCTCTCATCTGTCTTTTCCTTTCAGCCTGCTGAACTCCCTTTAGTAATTCTTGTAGGGCATGTCTCTTGTTGACAAACTCTTTCAGTTTCTGTTTATCTGGAAGCTCTAGCTAGAACAATTAGGGAAAATAAAAAAGAAAAGCCATCCAAATTAGAAAGGAAGAAGCAAAACTATCTCTCTGTGCACAGATGATGTGATACTTTATATATAAAATCCCAAAGAACCCACAAGTAAAGTAGCAGAGCTAATTAATGAATTCAGCAAAGTTGCAACATACAACATTAACACTCAAAAATTAGTTGTGTTTCTACACAGTAGCAATGAACAATCTGAAATGGAAATTAGGAAAACAATTGCTAAACAGGAGTGTGGCAGTTTGATGTAATTATGAATTCCAAAAATATAATTGAATCATGCTTGTAAACTGATCTGTTAATCTGGGCATGATTAGGTTAGGATTAGGGCATTAAGCTCCACCCCTTGGTGGGTGGGGAATTGAATATAAAAGGCAAGGCAAAGGACAGTTGAAGCAGTCTTTTGAGAAGCAGTTTTGATATTGGAAAGAGGGCCCCAGGAGAAGAGAAGCAAGCTGTTCGCCTGATCGTCTACAGCTGACCTTGTGGAGGAAACAGGAGCTAAGCCCGGAAAAAACGCAGCCCCGGGAAGAGAGGAACCCAGAAGCCTGAACCCTGGCAAACGCCGGCAGCTGTCTTGCTCCAACACGTGGCAATGAACATTGGTAAGAAGAAACTTAACGCTTTATGGCCTGCTATCTGTAAACTTCTACCCCAAATAAATACCCTTTATAAAGACCAACCCAGTTTTGGTATTTCACATTAGCACCCCTTTGGCTGACTAATACAAGGAGCAAAGGCGGTGAAGAGTTAAAAGATACAGCACTTCCTCGGGGTTGAGGGAGAAAGTTAGCGGAAGGGCTGCATTTGCCAGACAGGCCAAGAGAGCTCAGCTTTGGGGAGAAGATTTTGGCGCCCTTCCTGACGCACTCCACAGATCACTTTGGAGCTGGTCTGTGCCCCCTTTATAGGTCCCTGACCCTGTTATGGCTGGGAAAGACTGAAATGGGAAAGTGTTCTCCACGGTAACTCCCCACTCCCAGAATTTGTCCTCAGGAAAAAGCAGCATGGGATAATGAAAAGGTATAAAAAAAACTATAAAGGTGGACATTCTGGAACAAAGGTCTGCTGGCTTCTGATACCCAGGAAAAGGAGATTGGTCCCCTGGGAAACAAAGGAGACAATCAAACTTTTGTAACTAGGGGAAAAAAAGAAAAAAAAAAAAAAACACAAAAAAAACTAAACTAAAAAGCAAAAGCCCATGAAAAGACAGAGGCCTGGTAAGACAGAGAAAATCATGCACTGTGCATTTGCTTTGGGCAGACCTTCCTGATAGGAGGACTGAAGTTCAAGAAAATCCCTTTCTTATCACCAGCTGGTTGCAAAACCATGAAATAGACACCCCAGGGAGTAAATCCCAGAGTTAACATTTTAAAATATTAAAATGTACAGTGTGCAACAAAAGAATACAAGACAAACAAAGAAACAGGAAACAATGGCCCATCCAAAGGAAGAGGATAAAAATACAGAAAACACCAATGAAGAAGACAAGAATGTGGACATACTGAAAAAAGCTTTTAAAAAATGATATTAAAAATGCTTAAGACTATTAAGGAAAGTACAGAGAAAGAACTATAGGATATCAGGAAAACAATGGATGTACAATATAAGAGGCTAAGTAAAGAAATAAATATTTTAAAGGGAACACAACAGAATTACTGGGGTTGAAGACCACAATAACTGAAATGAAAAATGCCCAGTAGGGTTTCAAGAGCAGAATGGAACTGGCAGAAAAAAGAATCAGTGAACCTGAAGACAAGACACTTGATTTAAGTCAGGCTGAGGAGCAAAAAGGAAAAAATATTAAAAGGGAAAGAAGGAATAGTCAAAGAAATAGCGACATGAATATGCACATTTAAGAAGCTCAGGGAACACCAAACAAGATAACATGAAGAAAAATAAACACTATTATGTATTGATCACACTTTCAAATGCAAAAGACTAGAAAGAGAGCTCTGAAAGCTGCAAGGGAAAAGCAATATGTTACAAACAAGGAGATCCCAGTACCATATAGAACTGCTATATGACCCAGCAATCCCACTACTAGGTATATAACCAAAACAATTGAAAACAGGGGCTCAAACCAATATTTGCACACTGATGCTCATAGCAGCATTATTCACAATTGCCAAAAGATGGAAGCATTCAGGCATAAAAGGAATTAAGTCCTGATACATGTGACAGTATAGAGGAACCTTGAAGACATCATGGTGCGTGAGATAAGCCAGACACAAAAAGATAACTATTGTATGATCTCACTGATTTGAAATGATTAGAATAAGCAAACTCACAGTCAGAATCTAGAATATAGGTTACCAGGGGACAGGGTGGGGATAGGGAATGGGAAGTTAGGTCTTAAAATGTACAGCATTTCTATCTGGAAGACGGTGATGGTAGCACAACATTGTGAATGTAATTAACAGAATTGAGATATATATCTGAATATTATTAAAAAGGGAAAATGTTATATTGTATATATGGTAACACTGTAAATTTTTTTAAAAATCCATGGAGCTACACTACAAGTGAATCATAAGTTAAACCATGGACTTTAATTACTACAATTACAAAAATGTGAAATCGTCAATTGTAAGAAGTGTTCCACACCAATGTAAGGTGGTGGTGTGGTGGTATATGAGAATCTGTATTTTAAGCACAATTGTTCTGTAAACCCACAACTTCTCTAATGAAGGAAAAAAAGAGAAAGAAAAAATGAAAGTTCAGAAAAACTGTTAGAAGACATAAAGAAGGACACCATACATTAACGAATTGGTCAACCCATTAAAAATATATAACAATGATAAACATTTATGCACCTAATAACAGGTCCAAAATATACCAAACACCTTTTCATGATAAAAACACTCAGAACAATAGGAATAGAAGAAAATTTCCTCAGTATGATAAATGGGCATTTATGAGGAAAAAAAAGCTAACATTACACTCAGTGGTGAAAGACTGAGTGCTTTCCCCCTAAGATCAATAACAGACCAAGACGCTTACTTTCACTGAGGCTATTCAACTACTGGAAGCTCTAGCTAGAACAATTAGGAAAAATAAAAAAGAAAAGGCATCCAAAGTAGAAAGGAAGAAGCAAAACTATCTCTCTGTGCACAGATGATGTGATACTTTATATATAAAATCCCAAAGAACCCACAAGTAAAGTAGCAGAGCTAACTAATGAATTCAGCAAAGTTGCAGCATACAATATTAATACTCAAAAATTAGTTGTGTTTCTACACAGTAGCAATGAACAATCTGAAATGGAAATTAGGAAAACAATTCCATTTACAGTAGCATCTAAAAGAATAAAATATGTAGCAATACATTTAACCAAGGAGGTGAACTACTCATACATTGAAAACTACAAACCATTGCTGAATGAAATTAAAGAAGACATAAATAAATGGCAAGACATACCATGTTCATGGATAGGAAGACTTAATGTTGTCAATATGTCAACACTACCTGAAGCATTTTATAGATCCAATGCAGTCCCATAAAAATTTCAGCAGGTTTTTTCTGCATAAACAGAAAAGAGGACCCTAAAATTCTCATAGAATCTCAAGGGGCCCCAAATAACTTAATCAGTCTTGAAGAAGAAGAACAAAACTGGAGGTCTTTCATTTCCTGATTTCAAAACTTACTACAAAGTCACACTAATAAAAAAAGTTGCTCCTGGCATAAGTATAGACATATAAACCAATGGTGTAGAAGTCCAGATTTTAAACCCTTACCAGATATATGATTCACAGTTATTTTCTGTAGGTTGTATTTTCACTTTTCTGATAATATACTTTGATATACAAAAGTTTTTAATTTTGATGAAGTCTATTTTATGTAACCCTTTTTCTTTTGTTGCTCATGCTTTTAGTGTCATAGCTATGACACTCATATATCTGGTAAGGGCTTAAAATTTAAAATAAATATATATAGAACTTCTGCAGCTCAACAACAAAAAGACAAATAACCCAATTTAAAAATGGGAAAAGGACTTGAATAGACATTTCTCCAAAGAAGATATAAAAATGGCCAATAAGCATATGAAAAGATGCTCAACATCATTAGTCATTAGGGAAATGCCCAATTCAATACCACTTCACACACTATAGGATGGCTATCATTTTAAAAATTAAAAACAACTGTTGGTGAGTATGTGGAGAAATTGGAACTTTTGTGCATTGTTGGTGTGGTTGAAAAATGGTACAGCTACTGTGGAATCAGTCTGGGAGTTCTCCAGGAAGTGAAACATAGACTCATATGATCCAGCAACTCCACTCCTAGGTTTCTACCCAAAATAGTTGAAAACAGGGACTTTAACAGATACTTGGACACTAGTGTTCATAACAGCATAACTCACACTATCTGAAAGGTGGACTCAACCCAACTGTCCATCAATGGATGAATACATAAACAAAATGTGGTCTCTAAATACAATGGAATATTATTCAGCTGTAAAAAACCATGATGTTCTGATATATGCAACAACATGGATGAACCTTGAAGACATGTTGTGTGAAATAAGCCAGGCACAAAAGGACAATTCCTAGAGGAAGCACAATTATTGAGACAGAAAGTAGGTTACTGGTTACCAAGGGCCACGGCGTGGGGGAGTACATAGTTATTGCTTAATGGGTGCAAAGTTTCGGCTTGGACAAATGAAAAATTTTGGTAATGGATGGGGGTGATAGCACAACATCTGAACATAATTAATACCACTGAATTGTACCATTTAATCACCTCACATGCAGACTTTATTTGACTTGCTTGGTCCCTAACTTGCCTCTCCCATTTTACCATTTTACCCCAAGTAGGCACACTAGGGCAGTCTCTTTGCTCTTATGGCACAGAGAGCAGAAGAAAACATTGTTCGTTCCTTGTGCAGATATAGCCTGTGCTCAGGTCTTCCCTAGTTCTGACATCTCAAGCTCTTTGGTCCCTCTTGCGATGATCCCTGTGGTAGTTTGAGTCTGCATGTACCCCAGAAAGTACATGACCAGAAAGTCATGTTTTTCAAGCTGGTCCATTTCTGTGGGTGTGAGCCTGTGTGGATGGGACATTTTGATTAGGTCACTTCTGTTACAGGCCTTTTGGTTAGGTTACTTCAATTAAGGTGTGGCCCAGCATGGGTCTTAATACTCTTGCGGGAATCCTTTATAAATTGGATGAATCCCAACAGAAAGACACAAAAGCAGAGAGAAAGCCCCTGAAGCCATCAACTGAAAGCAGTGAAACCAGGAAGAGAAGGGAAAGACCAACAGATGCTGCCATGTGCCTTGCCATTTGACAGAGGTGTCCGGGATCGCTGGCAGCTGGTCTTTGAGGAGAAAGCATTGCCTGATGCTACCCTAGGCAGCTGGCACAGAGCTGGTAAGGAGTGAAGTGACCCTGTCACTCTTGACCCAAGATCTTCTCAGCTGATGACAGGCTTTTCTTCTCTGAGATGGTCACGGTCCCTCCCGTGTCTCAGAAAGAAGTGTAGAGCACTTGGTTGGAGGGAGACACACTCCCCTGCCCATGGCCCACAGTTCCCTGGTCTTACCCATAAAACCCTTTAAAGGTATGTGACCCCTCCCACGTCAACTGCCATCCCTCCCCCAGTGTCAGCTTTAAAGCACAGATGGTCACTGGACTTCAAATACTGTGTTAACGTTGCCTCCCCATACCTACCTCACAGCTTCTGTAATGCTCTTCTGTAGACTCTTCTTTTTTTGGGGAGATGGGAAGCTGGCTTCTCAGAGGTTTAGTGTAATTAGGTGTCTCTGAATATGTGATCTGTATTTTCCAAACAAAAAAAAACCAACCTGTGCCTATTCTTTCTGAGGCTTTGTGGCTCCTGAAGTCAGTTTTGCTGTCTCAGAGATCTGGAGTCTTTCCTACTGCTGGGTTGATTTCTTGGTCACAGAGATTCTTTAACCGCTGCAGAACTTTTAGATCAGGACCCCTTGTTTTCATTAGTCACAAGACACTTCCCTTGATGTAATACAACGCAGTCTGCAGGGAAGGATGTTGTACTGTTGAGTTGAATTAAGTAACTCTGTAAAATCAACTTGTCAAGAAAAAGAATAGAAAAAGGTGATGGGATGTGGTGTCTCTGAAGACTTTCATGGCATCACTGGTAGGGAAGTGCCTCATGGAACAGGACCTTGCATGTGGTCTGTGCCTCTTCTCCAGGTTGGGAAGGGTTCCATCATTATCATATGTAACAGAGACTTTTTGTTAGAAATTTCCCTGATCTAGGATAGACAACTGTGAATGACGACTCATGGCATGAGGTCTGCTCCATCTGTGAATGAGCCAGTGAGTCCCCTAGACAGGTGCATTCATTGCACCCTGAGATCTAAGAGTGCGTCTTTTCTTGAGACAGAGCATGTTGTCGGACCTACAGGGGTCATAAAGAAATTGATTTACTGTGTGGAGTAGCCTAATTTACCAGTATCAGTTTAAAAAGAAGGGAAATTCAGGGCATATGGGGCCCATATTTATGTGTATGTTTGAATTTCCAATCCTCATCACAATAGAAGAAACAGCCTGGAGCCAGTTTCCACAGTGTCTAGAGATGAGCTTCTGATTCTGCAGAATGAAAACCCCTTGTCCCAAGGAGTTGAAACCATCCTTTCCATGGATCCTGAGTGCTGCTATGGAGCCTCTGGTGCCTAAGACCACGTACCAGATGAGGGCTGTCGGAGGTCCTGATCTAGATAGAGTGGGATATTTCTGTAATGAGGAAAACGCATTTAATGAAGGAACGTGGCCAGTCAATGTGAGGGTCCGTGGATATGTTGTGAGTTCACTGGGATATAATTTTAGATTTGTCTTGAGCCGGTCTCACCAGGAATTCCGTGAGCTCCTTTATTTTCCTCTGTTTGCCTCACTGTAAATCACTTGTGCCAGACCCCAAAGCCCTGTAGAAATTCCACATCCGACTTCCCCCTTCCAAGACTGCTGAGGTACTGTAAGGTGCTCGTCTTTTTACCGAAGTGAGTTCTGAGTCAGTTAGCTTTGGCTTATTAATAGGTTGTTTCGTGATATTCTGGAGAATTCACTACAACATGTTGGCTTCAGCGGTGCACAATTAGGTGCCCCTTCCTTGCTGACAGGCATTTTTTAATTCCCCGTTTCTTGTCATCATTCTATATAAGACATTAAAAAACTTTTATGTCTCCAAAATATCGGCATCATTGTCTGTTTTTTCTATGGCCCCCTTGTCTGCTTTTATAGGTAAGTCTTCTTGGAAACTCTTTGGTACATCAGGTCTCAGAAAGTACCTCATTCATTGAATAACTGAGGAGATGGGTTCTTTTCCCTTTTCTAATGGTTTGTACAGCTTGTCTTTCCCCATTTCCCCATTATCCTTTTCTAAAGAAAGTTTTCCTTCTGTAGGGCTCACTTTTGATTCTCAAGTACTTAATGATTTTAAACTTGTAGTTCTCCCATTATTTTTTTCCTTTCTGAATCTGCCCAGGCTTTGTCTTTTCCTTGGTGATCTTGATATCTTCAGGATGAGCACTGCCTTGATTCCATAAAGTTTAATCACCAGGAGCCCCAAACAAGCATTTAATCCACTTAATCGGCTTGTAAGTTGAGTAGATCAGGAACAGCCATGCTGTGGCCATTTCAACGATTATCGTGGTCCATTTTCCAGGAAACTAGAACAACCAAATATCTTTCCTGGTGAAAAAGTATCACCCTACATGATATCCTGAAGGAGTTTGAGTTTTGACCAAGCCTAGGGCTGGAGCACTAGGGGCTCAGAACGCCAGGTCCTCCTAAGGTCAGATTTTGTCTCCTCTGATCCCCAGCGGATATATTTCTCTCTCATCATGGCAAATGTCCATGTTACCTGGAGACCTCAGGCAATTTTATTGCTATATTAGTATAACTTAATGTCTTTTTCCACATGATATTCAACAGAGATACTGTAGACGGCTTCTTCCTCCAATTCCTGTCACTTCCACAGCACTGCATCTCCTGAGTTCCTCTCCTTTTTCTTTCCTGCAAGGATGGTACAACCTCTGAATGGAGCCAAGCAGAGGCTACCAAAACCCCGAACTTACTGGATTTTCCCTGAGACATTTCCCTTGTCCACATAAAGTAAAACTCAAATATAAAAACTTACATATCACTGGCTTTGATTTCATAATATTGTGGTTGGGTTTTTACAACCAGATTCATTAGAGAGATTAGTCTGCAGTTTTCCTGCCCTGTAATATCATTTCCAGATTTTCATATCAAGTTAACCAAGTACAGGCTCAGAAAACATTTGGATGAATCCCCTCATTTTCTATTCTCTGGAAGAGTATGTGTAAGATTAGTATTATTTCTTACCAAAAGGATTGGAAGAAATCAGTAGTGAAATTATTTGGACCTGGGACTTTCTTAGGGAGACTGTAATTACATTTTCAAGTTTTAAATAGAAGAATATTCACATTTTATATTTTTCTGTTGTCAGGTTTGATGAGGTTAATATTTTTAGGAATTTTATGAAATGTCAGAACAATTGTCTTACTTGTTAGTAACTGATTTAACCTAATTTCTAGGGGTTTTTCCTCTCAGAATAATAGCCTTTTATTGGTTATAGATCTTGCCAAATAATTCCCCACTTGGAGGTTTTGCTCTTTCATTTCCTGATATATACAGGATTTCTTAATTCTTAAATAATCCAATTTATTCCTAGTGGATTTTTGTGTGTAATTTCTATTCCATAGAAGCATACTCCAGGTGAGCTCTATCCTGTGTACCCCCACCCCCAATGACCTGCACCAGTAACCCTCCCCTGCCATATTTGCCAAAAGAACATTCCCACCCTTGTAGTTTTAACCACAGACCCACAAATCCCCAGAGTTCACCTGCTCCTTCCTCCAGCCCTCCCCCAAGTTCCACGGATAGAAAACCCAGCCCCCCACCCTGCTCCCCCCCACATTCCAGCACTGTGAACCCCAGTCACATCCCGCCACCAACATCACCCTCAGCCACTGCCCAACCAGCCCCTTCCACCTTAGAAGAGGTTTTGTCCAGATTGAGCATCGGCTCAGCACCCTCTACTGCCTTTCTGTTTCCTGATAACCTTCCAGACTTTAGCTCTGAGTCTGCTCAATTTGCTTACGTCATGTCAGTGAGGTCATGTAATGGTTGACAAACTATTGTTGATGTTGGATTTGCTTCAGAAATCCTGTATTCACTTCAAAGTCACTGCCTGTGTAAGGAAGGACTCACTCTGTGCTTTTTTTGTTATGTCAGAGGTTTGGGCTGAGTGGATGACTGAGAAGACTGTGTCACAGCTCCCCTCTTCCACGATGATAGAACCAGCTTCCCCTTAACAAATCTGGGTCTTCTTGTCTAGGCATCGAGGAGATACACAGACGATTTAATCAGTCCAAGGGACTATGGAGTTAAAAATTAATTCAGACAGATTCTCTCCTTTATTCATTGTGTGTTTAATGAAAATCTGCTATGTGAATCTGTTAGACAATGAATCACAGTGTAACCATCAGGCACAGACTTACTTCTTATAAGTTGCTGTGAAAGATGACAGAATTACAATCACCAACACCAAATATGATTGACATCATTTACAATGTTCTATTTGCCTTATTTTTATTTTTTTACTTTCTGATGATATATTTTTTTTAATTAAAAAAAATTTTTAAAGATACTTAGATTACACAAATGTCACACAAAAAATATAGCAATTCCCATATTCCCTGTTCCTCCCACCTCCCACACCCTCCCACATAAACAACATCCTTCATTAGTGTGGCACATTCATTGCAATTGATAAACGCGTCCTGGGGCATTGCCACTGAGCCTGGACCATAGTTCACACTGTAGGTTACACTCTCTCCACACAGCTCTGCAGGCCATGGGAAGATATATAATGGCCTATATCTGTCATTGCAATGACATTCAGGACGATTCCCAAGTCCTGAAAAAGCTCCTACATTACACCTGTCTTTCCCTCCCCCTGTTCCCAGAGCCTCCAGTGGCCACTGCCTCCTCATCAATGCTGTCATTTCTTCCATTGCTAGAATCACAACAAGTCTATAGTAGAAACCCAGTAAGTCCACTCTCGTCCATAGTTCATTCCCCAGTCCTGAGGATTCTGGGATGGTGATGTCCACTCCACCTCTAAATGAGAGGGGGCTTCGATCCCATACAGTCAACGAATGGGACTCTCTTGCTTGCAGTTGTAGACTCTCTCTGTTCCTTGGTATGGTGGTTGTCAATCCTCACCTCCTTGTTAGTTGTCCTAGGTGAGTCCAATGAACTGGAGAGTAGGTGTTGCAACTCTGCTGAAGCTCAGGGCCCAGCTGGCACAAAGATTCAAGTCTCTTGGATGTACCTACCAACTCCATCACCAAGTACAGGTTCAAATAGAAGGGACAGATGAGCCATGTGTAGGGAAGCCATAACTGAGTTCTACTCTGTCACTCTCAGGAGCACAAACTCCAAAGTAGGGCCCACTGACAAGACACCAAACTCTGGAACTATCTGCCTTGACCATATGACCTGGGTGTCTCCAGAGCCCTCAGGAGCCCCACTATTTGGGGTAGTATCCACTTTGGCAGTCTATGGGTTCCTGCTGAGATTTGAATAAGCGTTACCTCTGGAATGACCTCCTGACTCACTTTGAAGTCTCTTAGCCATATAAGCTCATTTGTCTTTACCTTTTCCCCTTTTTATTCAAGGTCTTTTTCTAGTTGCATTGCTAGTTGGTGCTGGTAGTAATCCCTCAGTGCCAGGGAGGCTCTTCCCCAGGATTCATGCCCCATGCTGGGGGGAAGGTAATGTATTTATATGCTGAGTTTGGCTTAGAGAGAGTACATTTGAGCAACAAGGAGGCTATCAGGAGGCAACTCTTAGGCACCCCACAACACTAGGCTAAGTTTCAATTTTAAGAGCAAAGATTCACAAGCATAGTCATTAATATCAAGGGCCCACCAATGGGCCATCCTCCTTTGCCAGTCATTGCCCCTGCACTTGGGGGACAGATAACAATGCAAGTTATCTGAGGTTGACTGAAGATTGGTCTGCCACCTGAGGGAGGGCCAGCTTCCCTTTTTCACTTTCACTCTTGGATTGCAACACTTCAAAATGGCAACCCAACGTCCTTGGGATTTTCCAGGGCCCCTGCACTTGCCAGGAGCTAGATTCCAACTCTTGTCCCAATAATTCTGGGAGGTTGTAAAACCTCCCAGTGGAAATGTGGCGCCATATGCCAAGCTCCTTTCTCTGCTTCCAGTCCTGGTAATTCTTCAATTTTTTCCCAATAATTTAATCACAGATTTGAATCTATTTCCAACCATTTGTTTAGTTCTTTTGACCATCCTCAGTAGGATGGTTTTTCTCAATTACTTAGTTTTTTTTCATTACTGAAAGCAATTGTCCTTACTTTCTCAATTGCAGTACTTTCGCCACTACTTAGAAGTCTCTTTCAGTTCAAAACACATTTTACAGACTTTTGGAATGCAATTGAAAACAGTTTTCTAAGAGCAGGTTTAAATGAGGATAAAAACTGGGGCTTACCCAATTTCAGCCAGAAATATCTGCTACAACCAGTACATTTCCTTACTCTTTCCAATATGTGTCTCCTAGGACATGTTTCTATAATGAGTATATCCATAAAGTCACAGCAATTTGTGTAAAGACTAAAATATTCTCACCCAAGATGCATAGCCACATTGCTTCATCATTTTACTGATTGCCTGTCCTTGTAGATTCCTTACACTATAAAATCAGTGAATGCATTAGGAAAAAGTAAGTGGAGCCACCTTATTTTATTTTCTATATATATCTAGTTCTGAAATCAAAGATATCTAAGAAGTAACAGAGAAGAGGCAGCCACGGGTCAGCCTTGGGGCTTTGCTGAGTACTGACAAGCAGATAAGGCTCGACATCCCTCAGGCTCATAGTCACTGGTTGCCCCAAGAACAATGGAGCAGCTCTAAAGACTAAGTAAGAGTCATATGTAAAAATCACAGCACAAATGACTTTACAATGAGCACGCAGAGGGAAGCAGGGTACAGTGTGGACTAGAGAGTGGGACGGGCCCTGCTGCTCAGTCCTGAACTATCTGAAGCACCAGCTGCTGCCCACCCTGTGGTCACTTGAGATTTCTCAGTATCTTTCAGTACTTATCTTGCTTTGTTACCTTCAGTAGAGTAGATTGATGATTCCATCAGTGGATTCAATTCTGTGGCAAAGATATGTCCAAGTACCAGAATAATGCTCTTGAGATATACATCCCCCCGGTTGGTTGCGTTCTTCCCTGGCTAATACTCACCTTTTGACAAGGGATCATCTTATTGGAAACTGAAACAGGTCAGAAGCGAGTCTCTGGGTCGGCTTTTCTCACTGTGATGTCCCCTTCTGAGTGACACATTTTAATCAAGTGTGTAGAACACTGAGCCTGGTTACCATCCATGCCAGCAGATATGGTTTCCACTCCATTTTTCTAGTTTTCTGTTTTCTTTTCTTATGACCTAATATGTACTGGTTTTAAGATGTGACTTTCAGAGAATTTGAATGAAATACCATTTTCTTTCATTCCAAGAATTGTGTTTTTATTTTGCTTTTGGGGAAGTTGCCCCATGGGAGCCCAAACATTAAACAGCCTTCCCTTCCTTACTTGAGAATTCAACATTGTTTATTCTCAGGAGCTTAAGAAACAAAAGAAGAAAGAAAGGCATAGAGTAAATGCTTAAGGGAGTTTGGGCATTTGAAGTCATACCGTTGACCCCTCAGACAGTTTTGGTGTCCCTGCCTTATCTCCTGAACGCTCCTACCCATTCTCCAGTGGGATAAGCAAAGCCAGCTTGTCCTCCTTGGCACTGGGGCAGCTACAGCAAGGGCCAAGCAGATGGAAAAGACATCGCATCTCTCAGGCAACGGCTGGCGCCATATGAAAAGAGGTGCCAAGAGTATTCAAGGAGAAAGTGGGTAAAGGTCAAAGAATAGATAATACAGATATTTCTTCTCACCTGCATCTTCTCTTGGATTCTGGAGCTTCCCAAAGCTTTGGGTAGGAGCTGGAGAATCTCAGTGAATATATTAATAAAATATTAAAAGCACACATTCTAACAACTAAAGAAGAGAGTAATTTAAACCTCTCCACTATTTTCATTATCAATGCAAGTTATCATATAATCAGGCTCATCAAAAGTAGAAGCTTTCTTACAACGACTTGAGTCCTGTAGAAGCCGCCCTTCACCCACACACTCATGTTTCTCTTGGACTGTTCTCCTGGTTCGTTCTCTTTCCACCACACTGTCCTTCTTGCTGGCCACAGAAAGCTCCAGGAGCTACCCTGCCTGTAGACCTTGGCATTCACCGCTCCTGCTGCCTGCGTGGTTTTCCCAGGGCTTTTCACATACGGCACCATCTCATCTCCTTCTGGTCTTACTCGTAAGCCAACCTTTCAGGGGAGATTTCTTGTCCCCCAAACACTCCCTTTCTCCTTCCACTGCTTTATTTCTCTATCAGAAGTTTTCACTATCGGCCATAAGACATTTCACTTCTGTGATTTTTATCTGACTCTCACTGCTAGGATGCAGGTTCCAGGAGGGGAGAATTTTTATCTGATTTCTTTTTTTTTTTTTTTTTTTTTTTTACCAAAAAAAAGTATAACATTCTTTATTTGTTCAGAATGCTTGATTTTTAGGTTAATTGATGTTAAAAATGGTTTGCTTTCCAATGAAGTTAACATTCAAAATTGTTAAATTCAACATTAAGAGTTTATAATAAAAATGGGCCTATACATAGTCTTAGCTGATATTTGAATAATATATACACCAAACAATGACATCTCTTCTTTTTATCAGAACATATTCACTCAATCAGATACAGAACTAAAGAAGCAACAGTATTATTTTAATTCTTTCCTGTGTACAAGATTTTTGTTTCTGGAATTCACAAACACATAACTGTTTACACAAATTTACAGTATTTTTTCCTTGTTCATGTCTGAAGAAGAGCTTTTTTCTCTAACAAATTTTGTGTTTCATAATCTCTCCTTTGAAATATGAAGGATATGGGATATCTGAGTTATATATGCAGCTCACCAATTTTTTTAAAAAATTATTTTTAAAAATACCTCAAGTTAATAATTATATATCTGTATACATGGCCTTGCTATTCACCTACTTCTTTAAGCAATATTCAAGTATATTTGTGCTTTGTATGTTACATTACTTTAGAACATATTCTTTGCTTTCAATGAAACTGTACATCTACAAAGATTTCTCAAATATTTAATAAATGAAGCAAAACAGTCATGAAAATATAAACTGCTACTATAGCTTTTTCATCTTCATTTTTTAATGCATTTCCTGTCAACCATGTAATTTCCTGTTCTTTATGGAAGTTGATAAGTTTTTATCTTTGTAATCTCATCACTGTTGCTTTCTCAGCTTGGCAAAATATGTCGTAGCTTTTCTGAACACACAGTATTTGCCCTGTATATCATTGTGGCAATGAAATCTGAGAGTGCTGGCATTCGTCTTTCCAGTTATTCAACTGCAGAACTACCTTATTAGCTGCTTCCAAGGAATTTATTAGATTCTGCAGCTCTTCTTTACTCATTTCAACAGAATATGGTTTGACTTCACCATTTTCTTTTACATCTAGATGAAGGTTTAAAAGTGGCATTTGTAATGTAGCAATCTTGTCACTAGAAAGTGCCAGCTTTAACTGCCAATCAAAATCCTGCAGCTGTGCAGAGGAAATATCAACTATTTCTCCTAGCAGAGCCTGCTTGATTTCATCTTTTCTACTTTTCAAGCATTTCAAGATAGCTTCTTGATGAAATGAATTCAACTGATTCAACTGCTGAAATAGCTCTTCATCAGATAAATTTTTACCAACTATAGCTTTGAAAAATTTGGTAATATCTCCCAGAACATGCAGCCATTCTGTTGCATTCCAAACACTGTGATAATCCTGGTGGAGAGGATAAGCCTGGCCACAAATGCTGTCAATTATTTTGTGAAGAAACTGCAGGCCCAGTTCCTGCAGCCGCTACAAGGGCGTCCCCTCTTCCGGCTCCATCCCTAGTGCGAGGCAGGGGCCTGGGTCACAAGACGCGGCCCCATTCTCCTCAGTTTTCTTTTTTTTTTTAAGTAAACTTTATTCTAAATTCAGAAGATAAAATAACAGACAAAAGGCAGCTTAACAAGTTATGGAAGCATTACTCCAAAAAATTCTCTCCAGGCACTTTTATCACATGTGATCCTAAAAACAAACTCTCTTGTTCCTCCAGTGTTTAGAAAAATACACAGATGAACACAAGTTGGTTATTGAAGAAAATGAAGAAGAAAAAAATTCTTAATCATAGTCATATCTCATAAAACGAAACCCTTTAGCATTGATATAGTACTTTCTTTGCTTTTTGCTACAGAAATATTACTACATTATTGTTAACTATAACTGATTTCTTAACTGACCTCCTGCTGCTGGTGCAGAGAACTGGTATACCAGGGAAGGCTCAGCTCAACACCTAAGTAAATTCGTAAGCACATTTCTTTTTGGAATCATTGATTACGCTACAGTTCTTATTTTACATATGATATCTTTTTCAGAAAACATCCTCCTCCATTCTATTTGGGTTAATTTGGTGATTGGGGAAAAATTAACAAACAGCAGTCTTCACAAAAGCACACATTCTAGCAACTACAGAAGACAGTAATTTGAGTTTTCCAGTTGTAACCATTCTGACTGCCACGGAAGGACGAGCGGGTGTTAGAAGCTATTTTAAGCCCTATCTGGATTTGCCAGTAAGTTTACCCTCCTTAAACCCAGACCAGAGGGGGCCAGAAGAGAAATTCAGGCTCCTCGTCTTCCCTGCCCTGGACACAAACCGTGTCCACAAACACAAACATCTTTATGTTTGACATAAAGATGACCAGGCCAGCTGGGCGGCTCTCCTGCCACTGGTCCTCGCCGCGAGGGACATGGAGCCTTAGGGATGATTTCCACTGGCAATGGGGATGCTCAGGGCACCCAGGAATGAGAACAGTGGGCATGGGGAAAGCGTTGCCTGTCACCATCCATTGTTTTAGGTGCAGGTTTCACAAAACCTCGTCAGTGAAAGGAAAACGTGTGGAATGACCCCTTGGAGGGGGCCCTAATTTGGGGCCTTGTGGGAACACATCCTGGTACAGGCACCAAGACTGAGAGAAGAGATAACTTCATCCCTTTTGAGCCCCTGGGTCATCAGAGGCACTGCGCACCGTATGTGGCCATGCAGGAGTTTTAACTGATAAAACAAAACACCCGTTCTCTTGTGCTGTTAAAATGTTAGGAGAGGGAGGCGGCTGTGGCTCAATTGGTTGGGCCCCCGTTTACCATATGGGAGGCCCCGAGTTCGATTCCCCGGGTAAAGGCAAGCCGGCCTGTGCGGTGCGATGAGTTGACACAGCAAGATGACGCAACAAAGGGAGACAAGCAGACACAGAATAATGCAAAGCAAATGGACACAGAGAGCACAAGCAGCAAGCAGGGGATAGATAAATAAATAAAAATAAATCTTAAAAAAAAAAAAAATGTTAGGAGAGAACAGCAATGAGGATCTTCGGACTGGGAAAGCTGCCTACTCATCCCAACCCTACCGTGATGATAAGTGCCAATAGGAAGGCCCATTAGCTCCTACCATACTGTTCTCTGCTTCCCTGACTGTCATATCCCAGGGCCTCTCCCATGACCTCAGTTATCCGTGTTTTCCCTTTAAGGAAAATTCTGTAACACCAATTTGACTGCAGGCTCCGCTTGACCTGCTCTGAACTGGAATGAGACTGAAAAAATTTTTTTTAAAGAAAAAGAAAACTCAAGGCAGGAGCAGATGCCTTTTCGATCTCAGACTGAGATGTGTATATTTGGAAAGATTATTCAGAAATTAGTTCACTGAATGCAATTGCTTCACTGAAAAGTAAATCATAAATGCAATTCTGTATCTCTACAGTTGCAGTTTCATATCATTCTTAAATGCCAGAAATATGCTTCTGTAAAAAATTATATGCAATTTAAGAATATTGCAGCACTTCTGAGCAGTACACTTTATGAAGCATCTTCTGCTGAAAATATGTTTACAATCATATTTGAAAAATGTTAGATAATATGCATAAAGCCTTAAGTAGAAGTTTTCTACAGGATGTGACTATTTCTAAAGCTTCTGATGTGTATTTATGAATTGCCCTTCAGAAAGTTTGAACCAGTTTGTAATATCCCCAATGTTGTATGAGACATCTATAGGCTAATTTTCTTTAAAAAAATTTTTTATTTTAATAAATAGTTTCTTAAAATATATTTTGTTTTCATTTTTTCTTTTTTCAATTAAAATTTTTATTTTGAGATCATTATAGAATCACATACAATTATAAGAAATAATCCAGAGAGATCCCATGTACCCTTTACTCAGTTCCTCCAATAGAAACATCTTGAAAAACAATAATATAATATCACAACCAGGATACTGACATTGATTCAAAGAGGCTGCAGAACATTCCGGCACCACATGGGTCCCTCATGCTGCCCTTTTATAGCTACACCCACTTCATCTTTAACCTCTGGCAACCACTTGTCCATTTCTACAGTTTGTCATTTTAATGATGTTATATATATGTAATAACACCGTATGTAAGCTTTTGGGCTTGGCCTTCTGACTCAGCGTAATCTTCTGGAGATTCATCCTGGCAGTGGCGTGTATCAAGAGCGCATTCCTCTTCCTTGCTGGGCGGTATTCCGCGGCATGGATATACCACAGTCAGTTGAGCCATTCGATTAATGGAGGAACCTGGATCGCTTTCCATTTTTGGCGATTACGAGTAAAGCTGACACAAACATTCGTGGCCAGGCTTTTGTGGACATTCATTCACGCAGAGGTGCAGAGGAGCAGTTGCTGGGTCACATGATCAGTGCATGTTTAGGTTTTTGTAAAGAAACTACCAAACTGTTTTTGACAGTGGTCGTACCATTTTACACACTCACCAGCAAGGTAGTGGTGATCCTCTCTCTCTGTATCCTCACAGTACTGGGGGTCGCCACTGTTTTCTATTTTAGCCATTCTGATAGGTGTGTAATCATATGTCACCTTTTTTAATATTCGAGAAGTTGGTTAACAGAGAGATCATGCATGAAGTGCAGGAACAGAGGGTTCCTATATAGCACCCCGTCATTAACACCTTGCATTAGTGTGGCACATTCTCACAGCTGCACTACTAGCCACAGTCCGTGGCTTACCTTAGGGCTCACTGTTTGTGTGTACACTCCCATGGACTTTTTAAAGAATTTTTATCCCAGCAGCATACGTACAGCGTCAAATGTCCCCCTTTAACCACATTCGGATATGCAATTTGGTGTTCTTAATTGCGTCCCAAGGCTCTGCTACCAGCACCACCAGCCATGCCCAAGACTTTTCCATCAACCCATAGAAACCTCATGCAATGTAAGCCTTAACTCCCTATTCCCCAGCCTCACCCCAACCCCAGGAACTTAGACTCCAGATTCTGCCTCTATGAATTTGCTCTTTCTAAGTACTTCCTATCAGTGAAATCATACCATATTTGTCCTTTCGTGTCTGGCTTTTTCCACTCCGTATGTTATCCCTGAGGCTCATCCTTGTTGTCTCCTGTATCAGCGTTTCATTCCTTCTTACAGATGAACGACATTCCGTTATGCACACCACAGTTTGTTTCTCCGTTCATCACTTGATGGACACTTGGGATGATTCCATCTTTTGGCAATGGCGAATCATGCTGCTATGGACATCGATATGCAGATACGTGTTCGAAGCCCTGCTTTCAATACTTCTGGATATATTCCTAAAAGTGGGATTGCTGGGTCATATGGTAATTCTATATAGTACTTAACTTTCTGAGGAACTGCCAAACTGTCTTCCATAGCAGCTGTGCCGTTTTACATTCTGGCCAACAATGAATGAGTGTTCCTATTTCTCCACATCCTCTCCAACATTTGTAACTTCCCAGTTTTGTTTTGTTTTTTATAGGAGCCATTCTAGTGGGTATGAAATGGGTATCTCATTGTGGTTTAGATTTGCATTTTCCTAATGGCTAATGATATTGCACATCTTTTCATGTGCTTTTTGGCCATTTTTATATCTTCTTTGGAGAAATGTCTATTCAAGTCTTTTACCCATTTTTTAATTGGGTTATTTATCTTTCTGTTGCTGAGTTATAGGATTTCTTTATATATTCTTTTTTTTTTTTGTCATTTCTTTTATTTATTTATTTTTTTTATATGCATATATGTGTATTTGCTTACAAAAATGTTATATATATATATATATATATATATATATATATA
>JAKSZT010035389.1:0-11184 GCA_026826555.1 Tolypeutes matacus | reverse complement strand
TCTTCAGGATGTGCGTGATAGGGGGACCTAAGGCAGCAGGCTGGCGTTCCAGAGCCACAGCAATCCAGATCCGGAGGGAGCTGAGTGGGCACCTTTCTCCCCGATCCCTAGCATAAGTGAGGAATGAGGGCCTGCCTCTGTGCCATTCTGGAGACATGGTCGCTGTTTGCCTCCACCCAGGTATGGACAAGCTGGCTAGCGGCCCAGAGCAGAGGCCTGGTCAGAGTTCTCTTTCAGGAGAACTTGGTATCTGGAAAGGATGCATCTAGAGCCCAGGACTACACCACCCCCAAACCCTGTTCCCCTGGAGGTTCTTACACATGTCTGCATCGTCCACGGTGCTGAAACGGAAAGGGAATCTGTTTTTCCATCATTTTTTGAATGGACATTTTGGTTACATAAAATTATATTTCCACCTTTAAGGGTCCATTCATACTATAAGATACTGCCATTAATTTTATTCATATCATCTTAACATTTCAAATGCCACTTATTGGTCTTCCACAAAGCTTTTCCCCCATCAGGCATTGTCTGATTTGTGAATGGCAACCTAGAGGCCAAGGAGTTGAGCAGGGCTTTAGACAGTCTCACGGGAATTAAGGGACAGAAACTGGAGTGCAGGAACAACCAAGGAGAAGCCCCAGTAAACAGTGCGGAATGGAAATGGAAATTCCAGAAATGAAAAACATAATAACTAAAATTTAAAAGTCAATAGATGAGTTAAGAGCAGATTAGATAGTACTGAAGAGGGATTAATGAACTGGTATTTAGATAAGTAGAAAATAACCAGATAGAAGCATCAAGAGAAGCAAGGAAGGACACTACAATAGAAGAGCATAAGGGATTCAAGGAGCAGAATAAAATTATTTAGCATCTGTGTAGTGGAGTCTCCAATGAAGAGAGAGAATGGAGTAAAAGCAATAACTGAAGAAATAATGGCATAGGATATACCCAAACTGACAAATGATATCAAGTCACATATTCAGGAAACACTAAAAAGCCAAGTAAGATAGATACAAATAAAAACACAAACACATTCCTATTCACAGCTATAGAACTGCTGAAAAACAAAGACCAGATGAAAATCTGAGAAATAGGCAGATGTAAAAAGATGCGTTATTTTCAAAGGTGCAGTAATATGGCTGTGACATGACCTCTCCCAGTAATAAAAAGACACTACAGATAAACAAAACCAAAGAGAATTCTAGGCCCCGCAAGCTTGTGAGCTGCCAGGCTCCGTCTGTGGTGCACTGTCAATCCTCATGCACGTGTATGCAGCCAAGCCCTGCTAGCAAGTGAGCCATCAGGCCCCAAACACGAGTTCGCCACGCGACCTGCGAGCAGGTACGCCGTCAGGCCCCCTGAAGGGTGTGCAGCCAGGCGTGCGATCAGGTGAGCCGCCAGGCCCCGTTCCTGTGTGCGCTACCTGACCTCAAGGGCATGTTAGCTGTCAGGCCCCGCAAGCGGGTCAGCCGTTAGGACGCATCCACGACTGCATCATCATGCCCTGTGAGCAGGTGTACCCTCACGCCACGTCAGCAGGTGTGTCGTTATGCCCCACGCACAGGTGCACGGCTATGCCGCACGACTGGGTGATTCATCAGGACCCTTTCGCAGGTACACCGCCAGGCCAATTGAATGTGTGAGCTGCCAGGCCTTGTTCTCGGTTGCGTTCCAGGCCCTGCATTCGGGTGAACTGTCCATCCCCGTACACTTGGGCACCGTCTGGGCCCATGAGCAGGTGAGCAGTCAGTTTCTGTTCATGGTTGCAGCACCTGGCCCCACGAGCAGGTGAAAATCAGGCTCCAACCATGGGTGCGCCGTGAGGACCTGCAAGCTGGTGAGTCACAAGGCCCCTAGAGTAGGCGCGATGCCGCTGGCCAGAGACCAATGCACTAAGTGCAAAGAGAACAGCCACTGGAAAAAGGAGTGCCCCCAGAAGTCTCAGACACCAAGAGGAAGCTCCCCTTAAGGAAAATACAGACCTGAGCCCGAATAATATCAGATCGGGCTGGCAGGTCTCTACCCTGAATTGGGGGACGGGGCTCACTGGATCTTGGCCCCCTGAGCCCATGGTCAAATTACAAGTCAGGGGCCAGACAATGACTTTCATGGTGGACACTGAACATTCTGTAGTTAACAACCCCCGTCGCCCCCTTTAGTGGAAAGACCTCTAATGTAATAGGGGCGTTGGAGACCCCATTAGCAAGGAGAATCTGAATTACAGATGCTCCTCTGAGAGACGCAGAGTCCACCCTGGCCTCAGGAGAAGAGCAGGCCCCTACTGCTGTCCTAGACTCGGAGTATTGGGCACAGGTGGCGGCACCGGAAGCTAAGCCTAACTGGGACTTTACACTGAATAGGGACTGGCTGTGCTTCAACTATATTGGGAAGCGCTCCCCTGAAGGGTTCAAAAAGGGGCTAAATGACCCACGAATGCCGTTTTCATGGCACAAGCAGTGGCAGACATCAAAAAAAACTTCAATAGTTGGAAGGATTCACGGGCATGAACATCTCTCAACAGCTAGAGCTCGCGAAAAAAGTGTTCGTCAATCGAAACGAAGTTGCCGAGAGGAAGCACCCCTAAAGGAGAATACCGACCAGAGCCCCAAGACCACCTGGTCGGGCTGGCAGGACTCAACCCTGAATAGGGGTAGCCGGGCTCACTGGAACTTGGCCCCCAAAAGCCCATGGTCAAATTACAAGTCGGAGAAGTCCAACAGGGGGCTTTTCAAGACATCAAGAAATAAGTCAGCCAAGCCCCCGCCTTGGGGCTTCCAAATGTGACTGGAGACCTTAACCTGTTTGTACATGAAAAAACAAAGTAGCACAGGCCTCAAAGTTCAGGGTAAGTTGAGTGCATGAATCGAACCCTCACAGCAACCCTAGCAAAGTTCTGCCAGGAAACTGGTCCCCCCTGGGTAGATTTACTCCCTTTGGCCCTTCTCCGAGTTAGGTGCAACCCAGGACCCACAGGCTACTCTCCTTTTGAAATTCTGTTTGGGCAGCCACCCCCAATCATTCGAGCCATCAGAGGAATTCTAGGCTTCCTGGGGAGGTCAACCTATTTTCAACTCTCCAGCAGCTTGGAAGAACTCTAGTTGAAATACATAAAAGTGTCCTGTCCCAAAACCTCATCCCCTTGGGATACCCGTGCACCCTCATCAGCCAGGGGACAGATCCGGGTCAAAGACTGGAGGAAAGAACCCCTCCAGCCTTCCTGGACTGGTCCACATACTGGAATCCTTGTAACTCTCACTGCGATTAAAGTTGCAGGTATCACCCCCTGGATTCATCATTCCAGGGTCAAGAAGGCCCATCACGATAAGGAGCAGAACAGCTGGGCAGCACAACCCGTACCAAACCACCCCCTGAGAGTGTGAGTCACCCGAGATCCTCGAGCACAAACCCCGCCAGCTGAAGAGACTCGAGCTCCCGGTGGGGCCTGTGTTTACGCAAACTGATCACCTTGGTGTTTGGAATTGGGCTTGGGGCTGTGGACTCGCAGCCGACTGGACTTTTGTGTATAGAACCTTAATTGCTATAGCATACTGGTACATAGTAGGATGTTTCTGTGTCTTAGGCTGTTTTTCCTATTCTCCTTCAGGTCTGACGCCATTTCCCAGCCCGGCTCCAGTTCTTACAAGACTGCCCCTCTCTCAGCAACAGATAGGTTGAAACGGCTTACAGGGAAATACCAACCTTCCTCTTCCTTGACCCACCTTACTCATATGGTGGCAAAATGTTATAAGTTATCCGAAGGCTCGGTTTGTGAGGAGAGGGGGGACATATATCTTCCTGGGGGAAGAGTGCTGTTATTATGTTAATGAGACAGAAAGAGTCACTACCAAAGTGAAAGAAATTAGAGATCAAATCCAAAAGAGAAAAATCCACTTAAACGAATTCTGGGGCTGGAACCTCGGACAGTGGACCTCTTGGCTTCTACCCCTGGCTGGACCCTTATTCGTCTTGCACATAGCAGTGATCTTTGGCCCATGCCTGATCAATGCACTCAGCAGATTCTTGAAACAATGATATTACGCATAACTACAACCAAGATTCTAGCCCTAAGGGGATACCGTCCCCTGAGTACAGATGATGCCCTATGGGAATTTTAAGGGCATCAGAGGGGGGAAATGATAAGGAAAATCACTGCAGCCTCACCCCTCCCCCTTTTCCTCACAAGAATCTCCCGCCTTAGAACTGAAACTTACACTTCTGGCTCTGTAACCCTGCCTGTTTGATTTCATAACCTGCACTTCTGCTTCTGTAACAAGCTTGCTTAGTTACCTAAGGTAATGGAAAAATTCCACCCACCAACTTGCTAGGCAATGAGCGGGAGCCTGCAGACCCCAGTAAAAAATCCAGAGAACTGGGGCTGTGGCCAAGAATTTGGAAACCGAATGTTCGTCTCGGCCTGCGCATGAAATAAAGCCTGGCTCCTCAGTTTGGGTTTCTCATCTGACAGCCGCAACTTGATACGGGTTTAATATGCAGACTAGCTGTTTATATACCCCATCTTAACACAAAATAACAAAGAACCCAATTGAAAAATGGACAAAGGACTTGACTGGACATTTCACCAAATATATATACAAATACCTAATAAGCATATGAAATGGTGCTCACCTCATTAGCTGTTAGGGAAATGCAAATCAAAACCATCATGAAATACCACTTTACATCCATCAGCATGGCATTATTAAAAAAAAAAAAAAAAAAAAAAAAAAAAATAAAAAAAAAAAAAAACAGGAAAAACAAATGTTATGGGGGGGATGTGAAGAAATCCAGTACATATTTGATGGGATTGTAAAAGGGTGCAGCCATTGAGGAAAAGAGTTGGGAAGTTCTTGAACAAGTTAAACTTGGAACCAGTTAAATTTCTCTAGGACTCAGAAATTCCACTCTTAGTTATATAAACCTAAAGAATTGAAAGCAGGGTCTCAAAGGGATATCTGTACACCAATGTTCATAGCAGCATTATCCACAGTGGCCAAAATTTGGAAGTAACACAAATGCGCATCAGTAGATGAATGGATACTCAAAATGGGGTATATTTTATCAGCTATAAAATGGAATGAAATTCTGATACATGCTGTAACATGTATTGACCTTGAAATCATCATAGTGCAAGAAATAAGGCAGATACAAAAGGACAAAGCTTAAGCCTGTGACTCAGTAAAGCCCTCCATAATCTAATAGTCAATTAAATTTTTTAAAAAATAAGTTGGGATTCCTTAAATGATAAATAAACCTAGATTTTTAGAAAGGAGCTTTGCAGCAAAAAAGGAGAAAATGTAGTTCTGAGTTTCCTGTCAGAAAGGTCAAAAGGGGAGCCCAGGGCACAAAATTTATCCAATTCAATGCAGGATACAATTTGACTTGGAGAGAAAAAAAAGTCTTTCTTGGAACTCAGGGGAAAAAGATGCCTCAAAATGATGAGTGGAGTCGAGGTATTGTAGCAGTTTGGTAGTTTAATATAGTTATGAATTCTAAAAATAGAAATTGGATTATGTTTGTAAACTGGTCTGTTAACCTGGGCATGATTAAATTATGATTAGGGCATTGACTGGGCCCATTCAGTAGGACATTGAACCCCAGCCCTTGGTGCCTGGGCCATCAAATATAAAAGGCATAGCAAACAACAGAGTTGGAGTATTTTTGATGTTGGAGTTTGATGCTGGAGCCCGGGGAAGCAAGCAGATGGAGTAGCTTGGTGGTGAGGGAGGAGAGAAGGCCCCAGTTTAGGGACAAGCCATTTGTCTTAGAGTCTACAGCTGGCCTTGTGGAGGAAACAGAGGATCAAAGCCCAGAGAGAAAAGGAGCCTTGGGAAGAGAGGAAACCAAGAAGCCTGAACCCTGGCTAATGTGGGCAGCTGCCTTGCTCCAACACGTGGCAACAAACGTTGGTGAAGGAAGAAACTTGTGCTTTATGGCCTGGTAACTGTAAGCTTCTACCACAAATAAATACCTTTTATAAAGACCAACAGATTTCTGGTATTTTTTATCAGCACCCCTGTTGCTGACTAATACAGGTATCTATTAAATTAAACTTGTGAAAACCTTAAATAAGGCTGATGGCTTTTCTTGCTCAAGAATAAGAATGCCAGTTTCTTTGGGAGTCCTGGGGTATTCCCCAGAGTATTCCATGCTCTGCCAACAGCCACCCACCAGGGATATTCCCTGGGGTGGACATGCCTGGTGAGCACCTGAACAAATTGGGCATTCACCCCTGAAATCTTCAGGAGGACCAAGATCTCCACCTTCATGTTTCCCCTGGATACCCTCCTGTTCTACTTGGTGTGGGGGATCATCTTGACAATATTTAGGATATCACAGTGATGACCTTCACCACCAGCTCGATTGTGGACATATCATGTAAAGAAGGCCATAATTTCCTCCTGGACAGATGCTGACAGAACTGCAAAAGGTGTGTGGGACTGAGCCCTTGGCAGGGAGCAGAAGTTGGGAGGGTCCTAGCCACCTAGAGGTGAATAAGACAACAGACACCTGGTCATGCTGTGAGCCCTGGTTTGCTTTCCAAATCCCGTTCCCTGACTTTCCAGCTGATCACTTAACCTCCTTGAGCTGCACTGTCCCTAACTATCAAAAAATTATAAAGGCTCCTTGACTGAGCTTGAATCTGGGCCAAATCCTAAGACTCTCTACATGCTGCAAGCAGGGCCCAGGCCATGGGGGTACAAGGAGAAGAAGCAGATTAGTGGTTCTCAGCATGCAAATGCAGTGAGATTGGAGAGTGAATGTCAGTAGGGTCAGGTTTCAGTTAGGGGTGAAGACAGGTTCTAGACCAGACTGTGACCAAGATTGTTTAATCTTACATGTACCTAAGACACTGAAATGCACACTAACACAGGATAATAATAAGTAAATAAATTTAATATAAACTTAAAAGGAAAAAATAAATGTAACCATGAAAAATAAAGAAGATGAAAAAAAATGTTGCAATGAGGAACAAAATGACCTTCTCAGGCTCAGGGAAGGAAGTCTCCTCATCTTGGACTGCCGGAAGATGTAATGGGTCTAAGTCTTCATGTGGCACTTGGACAGTGTCCAGGTCTTCAGAAAACTCTGCTGCAGAGAGGGATGCTGTAGATGGGAATGGTGTAATCTGAAACTCCATAGCTGGCCCTGGTGTTATTTGTTCCAACATCTGGGGAGTGGATATTGAAAGTGCACTCAGGGCAACCGAATCAATAACGCAGCCTGGACGGTGTGCAAACTCCAAAGGTAGTCCAAACTCTGATGTTGGAAATGGCTGCATGTCTTCATGTACTGCAGCAGGGGTAGGATTTTGATCCATAGCTGGAGGAGGAGATAAAGTAGACACAGGTGATGGAGGTGGAACTAGAGCTGGAAGAGGAGGAAGTTTCATGGGCTTGACAGATTCCAGGGCACAAAATATCCCCTAGCATTTCAGGTGCAAAATGCCCAAACCCATCACACACACACCAGGAAACTTTCCCAGGTTGAGGTCCCACTGATGTGCCTTTTGAGGTTCCTATTATACCTGGACAATCCCAGCGCTGGAGATCCAGCCTGGATTCTCCACCCATGCCAAGTGCTCAAGATCACAGACACGCACTCCCAGAAATCCTCACCTTCTGCCTTAAAATCCCTTGATTGGTTGAAGTCAAGCTGGGGACCGGGAGGAGGGGACCTCCACTGACGTGCCAAGCCCACAATTTCTCTAGACTTGGAAGCCGTTAGTTCCTTAAGAATAAAGCAGCATCGAGGCTGGAAATAGTCCCCACTGGGACACTCCACGTGGGTTCTGAGAAGAGAGCCGATGGTACTGTGAGTGCAGAGAAGACTGCAGATAAGAGAGACCTTCCCCTTCAGCCCACTTTCTCTCCTGAAAGTATCCATGAGTGTGTTTTTGGAGGGCTCCTGTGCCTGTCCTTGCCCATCCCCAGGTCCTGCACCCACTCATCAAATACTCTCAGATCCGGGAGTGACTGACTGTCCCCTAAATGAGTACTGAGGAGTACTGTCAATCATAGAAGGCTCGGGTCCAAACTTTGCACAAATCTTTCCTCTGTCAGGAAACATTGCATATTTTCTGTCTTCCCTGCCCCCTCCAGAAAGGGAATGCAGAAAACAGAGATAGGCAGCAACTGCTCTGCTCATCGCACTCTGCTTCGAAAATTAGGCACTCCGAAGTACCTGGTGAATGGGGGCCTCCTGCCCCATCTTCAAGGTTCAAAATGTACCTCAGACTCAGGCCAAGATACCAAGAGTTGCCATATCCTTTGAGGGCCTGTGAGTGAAACATCCCCTTCATATTTGTTTTTGTTGGCAAAGAAACTGCCTTATCCCACCTTGCGTACAGCTCGGGGCACTTAATTCAGCACCCAGGCAGAGTGCGGAGCAGTTTGCTCAGCTCATCTACTTTCCTGGATCCCATTTGCAGGATAGTGCAGGTGGGGAGAAATAAACCAGGGTGCGAAACATCTGATTTGAGTGACACAGGGATCTGATATGCGCTTCTCTGCCACTATTCCCACCACACATTTCCAGCTCAACTTTGGAGCTTGGGGCCCTTCATTCTGACCCACGGTCGACTCACAATTTTCTTTGGACAAGAATTCTTTCTTCTCTTTGAATAAATAGGAGGATTTTCCCATACCACAAAGAGCCATGAATACATCAGAACAACGTGCTGTTCACCCTCATGCTCATAGATGAAGTAAAGGAGTCAGACTCCCTAGTGCAATGGAAGCTCAAGAATCGGGGATTTTTTCCTACTTCATCCCTCCAATAAGATGAAATTTTGCAATGTCCCTATACACGTAGGCAGGCACTGTATGTTTTAGACTTGAGCTACAGGATCACATTTCCACATGCCACTTGGATCTGCAGCAATTATCTGAAAGCCCAGAGAACCCTGCTATTACAGGAACTCACATGGGAACCTCCCGGATGGATGCTGTAGCATTCTTTGCAAATGAGAAATAAGTCTGTCTATGGCAAGACTGTAGTGACAGATGCATCTAAACAGGGGGAGGAAAAGAATCTGCACAACCCTGCACTTCTACCAGCCCATCAGACCTGTGAGAACACCTTCCATACCTAATCTGCTCAGGTCTTGACAATGAACCTGTGACGTATGTCTTCTCACTCTTACTCCCTGAGGAGCCACAAGAGTTCAAAGAAGGGGACTGACAGACCCAACCTTATAAAGAATGTGGACTGAGTCAGGGATGTCGATGGGCAGGGTACTCACCTGGTGAGGAGCTGAATCAGGACTAGGTGAGTGGGCAAGTACACTCGATCATTCATTAGAACTGAGAGAAGAAACTCCTCTCCAATGTTGGCAGGCACCAGTCTCCGCTCTGGCTCCTGCTGTCTGGTGGCACCGATCATAGCCGGCTCCCAGTAGGATTCCCCCATGTCACCAGAATGCTCACTACCTAAAGCACTTTGAATTGGGGTGAGACGGAGGATGTTCCCTAGAAATAGCCATGAAATAGGCTTTTAGAGCAAAGAAAGGGCAAAGCCATAGGATGTTCCAGCTCTATGGGTGTTTCTATGCCTGTTTCTTTGTTTGGAGCAGGAGGTATTCCTGGCAGGGAGTTGGTTAGGGAGCTGACACTGGAGCTTGAAGAGCAGGAGGTTTCCCCACCATGAGGGCCTTTCCTAGTGACTTTTCAAATGCAGAAAATATCCCCAGCTCTTTCAGTTGAAAAAACCCAAACCTGCCACCCAGAAACCAGAAGAATTTCCTAGGAGGTGGTCCAACCAATGTCCCTACTGATTTCCCCTTACTCCTGGGTAACCCCAGGCATGGAGATCTTCACTGGGTACTCCACCCATACCAAGTGCTCAGGTTCACAAGCACCCACTGCCAGAAATCCTCACCTTCTGCGTTGAAATCCCCTGATTGCAAGAGGGCAAGCCTGGCAGGGGCAGTGTTGGATCTCCTTTCAAGTGGCAAGCACACAAATTGCATATAAGTGGTGGTCATTAGGTCATTGAGAATAATCCTGCACTGAGGCTGGAAAAAGTCTCCTCTGCGATGGTTCGAGCAGGTCCTGAATAGAGAGCCCATGGCACTGTGAAAGGAGTTTAGATTGCTGATTAGAGTCCTTCCTTTCAACCCACTTTCTCTTGAATGTTTCCATGAGTGTGTTTTGAGAAGGCTTCTGTGCATTTTGCTTTGCAAGCCCAGGCCCTGCACCAACTCCACAAACACTCTCAGATCTGGTAGTGGCTGAATGTCTTTAGCCAAGGACTGAGAACTACTGTCAATCATAGAAGGCTCATTGTGGCAGTTTGATGTAATCATGAATTCCAATTATATAATTCAATTATGCTTGTAAACTGATCTGTTAATCTGGGCATGATTAGGTTAGGATTAGGGCATTGAGCCCCACCCCTTGATGAGTGGGGAACTGAATATAAAACACAAGGCCAAAGAAAATTGAAGCAGTCATTTGAGAAGCAGCCTTGATGTGGGAAAGAAGAGAAGAGAAGCAAGCTGTTTGCCTGATCATCTACAGCTGACCTTGTGGAGGAAACAGGAGCTAAGCCCGGAGAGAAATATTGCCCCGGGAAGACAGGAACCCCAGAAGCCGGAACCCTGGCAGATGCCGGGAACTGTCTTGCTCTAACGCGTGGCAATGGACTGTGGTGAGAGAAGAAACTTAATGCTTTATGGCCTGCTATCTGTGGACTTCTACCCCAAATAAATACCCTTTATAAAGACCAACCCATTTTAGGTATTTCTCATTAGCACCCATTTGGCTGACTAATACAGAATTTGGTACCAAGGAGTGGGGTAGTGCTTTTGCATATACCAATATGTTGGAACAGTTTTATAAATGGGTAAGGGGTATTTTTTGGAGGAATTGTGAAATGCTTGATGGAAAAGCCCTAGACCACTTTGAAGAGACTGTTGATAGTAAAATGGAAGGTAAAGAGACTTTCTATGATGCCCTAGAAGTAAATGATGAAACTTTTATTGGAAACTGGTGGAAAGGTGATCCCTGTTTTAAAGTTGCAGAGAACTTAACAAGATTAACTCCTGGTGTTATATGGAAGACAGAATTTAAAAATGGCGAACCAGAGCATTTAGCTAAAGAACTTTCCAAGGTAAACACGGAGAATGTGGCTTGGCTTCTCCTTGCAGCTTATAGCAAAATACTAGATGAGAGAAATACACTA
>JAKSZT010035385.1:851440-869198 GCA_026826555.1 Tolypeutes matacus | reverse complement strand
TTTTTTTTTTTTTTTTTAGCCAAATGCAGGACCCAAAATAATTCCTCCTCTAGACCAACCCCCTTACGGAAGGGACCCTAGCTGGGCCCGTGGAAATTAATCAAGCACGTCCCACTTTCCGGACTGCCCAGATTAGCTGAAACTCTGATGTTAGTCAGTGAGGATGCTAAAGAGGGCGGATTCCGCCCCTTCTGGCGCCGAGCTCCAGCGTCACCGGGCTGCTAGTAAATCAGTTTGAGTGCAGATTCGCGTCTGCTCTCAACCTGGTGCTGCTTCAGGTCGGCTTATCTGCTCCCCAAAGCTATGGGGCGGTGCAGGCAGCCAGATCGATGTCTAAAAATATGAAATACCCTTCCCTGTCTTCCAACCGAACCCTCCCTTCTTTGGGAAGTGTCCCTTCCTCCTGGCTCCGCAGCGGCCCGGGTCTTATCCCTGGGTGGCTAGGGAGATCAGCTCCGTTCCCCGACCAAAATCCCCTCTCCGGTTCACCGGGTGCTGACTAGCTTTTTGCTCTGCTCACACAAGGTCCAAGGGGCGCCAGGCAGCCAGCTCCCCAGAAAATACAACTTTTCGCCCCCGCCCGCGGCTCCAAATGGCCGTTTTATTATTTATTTCCGTGACCGCGGGGCTCAGCCGCCTGTGCCAACCCCCACCGGCAGCCTCAAAACTCACGAATCTCCACCGTTCGGTCCACGCCGCCGATCCGCGCAGATAGATGTCCCAAGCCTCTCACTCCACGCGTGCACAGCACAGACCCCCGGGCAGGACCCCGTCCACAATCCGCCTTGCTCTGGGAGCTTGCAGTGTGCGCCCTCCTACACCAACGCCATCTTGCCCAGCCCACCCATTGTTATTTTCTTTATTTTTATCCACTTCCTTTGTATGGCCATCGTTTCCTATTTCTTTGTTGTATAGATTCTTTTGTTGTATACAGTAAATTTTAATATTTTAAAATGTTAACTCCAGGATTTATTTCTTGATATATCTGTTTCTTGATTTTATAACCAGCTAATGATAAGATAGAATTTTCATGAGCTTCAGGCTTCCTATCAGAAAGGTCTGTCAAAGGCAAAGCATTGTACATTGTCCTCTGCCTTTCTGCACCAGTGACAGGTCCTCAGGTTGTGGTTGTTAGAAGTTTTGAAGCACCCTATTTACAGGGTTTGTATCCATTTTCCAGAAGACTGACCACCCTGCCTCAGTTGTTTAAAGCAAAGAAGCTTTGAATCATACTGTCCTCCTCTATAGTTTCTTACATCCCCTTCATTGTCTCAAGCTTCTCTTTCAATGAGGGAAAATTCTGAGAGGGGAGACATGTCAGAGAAGAGTTTCCCAGGTCAGGCTTTCGCTGATGAAATTGGGGTTGGGAAAAATGAAGGGGGTACAGACCAGTTTCAAAGTGTCCTGGGGAGGGGTTCTGGAAGGACAACAAGTGCCTCCTCCATGGCTTCCCAAAGGCAAGCTTTCTTGGCATGCCCAGCAAATACAGCCTCCCATCCAACTGTACCTCAGAACAGTTCTTATAAGGAAGCACTATGTCTCCAAGTCTCTTCTATTGTTACCTTTTTTCAGGTGAGGTTGAAACAAAACACCACTGCATTTGGTGTGGTGTCCACACCTCAGCTTTGGGAAGAGGATTTTTAAGTCCTTTTATTCATCAGAAACCAAAAGCAGGAGATGGACCCCAGAGCAGCCTGCCAGAAGAGGAGATTTGGGTGTCAGTTACCACCAAACAGAGAGAGATATTTACTGGTGTTTATCATAATTTACCATCTTCTTCTTCCTATTCTTACCTGGATACTATACTGTATCTACTGGCTTCCAGAGTTTCAATATATTTGTTTCTGTCTGTTGTTCTGGTGGAAGGACTGATTCCTGGATCTCCCTACTCCATCTTCCCAGAAACCTCTATAAATTATATCTTTATAATTGTATTCCCAAGCCATATAGTAATCATTGTTTTTTATACATTTTCATTTTAGGACCTGCAATAAGTCAAGAATGGAGTTACATAAAAAATTACTGTACAATAATACTTTAATTTTTAATTAACCCTAAAGTTACCTTTATCAGAGGTCTTTATGCTTCTCTGAGCCACTATTTTGGGTCTTTTCCTTGCAGTCTGAATAACTTTCTTTGACATTGCTTGTTGGGATTATCTTGTGGTGATGTACCCCTTCAAGTTCTTTATTTGTCTATGAAGGTCTCAATTTCTTCCTCATTTTTGAAAAGAGATCTCACTGGATTTAAAATTTCTGGATGGCTACTGATCTATTTCATCACTTTAAATATATCTTCCTTCTGCCTTCTTGCTGCTATGGTTTCTGGTGACAAATTGGTACTTAATCTGATTGGAATTCCCTTGTATTTAACTTGGGGCATATCTCTTGCACCTTTCAGAACCCTCTTCTTGTGTTCTCTTTGAGTTTGCCTTGTTTGGGGTTTGTTTGGATTCTTGAATGTATATATACATACCTTTCATTAAAGTTGGGAAATTCTTACCATTCTAACATTGAATATTTCTTCTATAACTTTCTGTATTTCTTCTTCTTCTGGGAATCCCATACTGCATAATTTTGTTCACTTGATGGTGTCCTTCAGGTCACTCAGGCTTTTTTACTATTTTAAAGTTCCTTTTTATTTCAGCTCCTCGGCCTGAATATTTTCAAGTAACTTGTCCTCAAGATCACTAATTCTTACTTCTGAAAGCTCCAACTGGCTATCAAAACACTTTAGAGATTTTTTTCACTTCAGCTACTGTGATCATCAGCCCCCATATTTCTATTTTTTTTTTACCTAATGGGAATCTCAAATTGATGCCCATATTCTTCATTCATTGTTTTTCTCATATAATTTGTCCTTTCTCAATGTTTGCCTTTATCTCCAACTGCCCATATTCTTCATTCATTGTTTTTCTCATATAATTTGTCCTTTCTCCATGTTTGCCTTTATCTCCAACTGCATATTGAGTGTCATGCTTTAAAGCTTGTATCTAGATTGTACAATGCCTGGACCTCATCTTTTATGGTTTCTGGATATTTATCTTGTTCCTTTGGATGGACCATCATTTCCTATTTCTTGCTTTTTCTTGTTTGCATTGTAATCTGTTTCACACTACAAATCTTAATATTTTAAAGTTTTAAGTCTGTAATTTAGTCACCGAGCTCTTTCCTTAAGTTTGTACCCACATAGTGATATGACAGAGATTTTCTTGAGTGTCAGGAGCTAACCAAATATACATTAAAAACACTTTTTGCAGTCTTTGCAATTTGTTCTGCTTCACCTGGTTGTCTCTTTCTGAGCCTAGCCCTCCTTTCAAGAAGTTCAGCCAGAGGCTAATGTGAAGTTCAGTGTCCTCTCTGTCATTTTGAGTATGCATGGAGCCATGAAACCTAACTCTTTTCCTAAGATTATGTTTGCATGTGGTCTTAAAAATGTTCATTTACAGCTTGCAGGAGCTCAAATGTTCCCTCTACTCCTTTTGAAATAGACTTTCACCCCCTTCTTTGTGTGCTATTGTATGACTTAGTGCAGGTAAGCAATCCTTTGCCCCAAGCCACTTTGAATTAATTATTTCTTATGCTACTGTAATTGTCTGCAAGCTACTTCTCTGCCTTCAAGACAGATTTTTGGAAGTCAAGTTTGAGACAAGTTTACTGGTTCAAGCACTCAGACTTACACCAGAAAGGGGCTGAGTGAGTGGGCAAGAACACCAAGAGATTCTCCTATGGCTTTTGAAACTGTGTTTACTTCATAAAGCACTTGCCCTTGTATTGCAGCACTTTAACTGTTTTCTGCAGTTTTAAGAATGAATACTTTCTTAAAGATTCCTCTGTAACTGTTGCTGAAGACTTTTGGAACTATGGTCAACCTCAGAGTTAGCCTCCAGAAATCTGAAATAGTTGATCAAAATCAGGTTGGAGGATTTGGTTTTTATAACCCACCCTGGCACTCTCAAGCTGCTTGAGGACCATGGCTGCAGCCCCCAGTGCTGTCTGTCTTGAAGCTGGGGAATAAGGGATAGTAGCTCATGCAGGGAGGGTGAAATTCACTGACATTTTCCACAATTTAACAGTCTCTACATACAGCTGTTCCTTAGATGCAGCACAATATTTCACTAGACCAGATTTTCAAAATAAATACTTGATCCAGATTCTTCCTACCTGTTCAATCATTGTGGTAGTGGAGAACCTGATACTTGGATATTCCTAGTCTACCATTTTCCCTCTAACCATCTCTAGGAGGTATCTTGAGATAACCCAAAAAATAAAAACCTGAAAACTTCTAGGATGCAGTGAAAGGAGTGTTAAGAAGGATATTTAGAGATATTTTGAGATCTTAATGTCTACATTAAAAAGAAGAATAATCACAAATCAATAAACCAACTTCACAATTAAAGAAACATAGAATAGGAACTCTAAATGCAAAGTTATAAACTGCTGAACTCTATGAAGCATTAAAAGAAGATTTAACAGTAATTCTCAAACTCTTCCAAAAAATAGAAGAGTGGAGATTATTTCTTTAAATCATTCTATTAGGCCAGTATTTTCATGAAGCCAAATTCAAATAAAGGCAGCACAAAAAAAGAAAATTATAGACTAATATCTCATCAATGTGGGTGCAAAAATCCTCAGCAAAATACTAGCAAGCCAAATCCAACAGTATATTAAAACAATTATGGGTGGTGATCAAGTAGGATGTATTCAAAGAATGCAAGGATATTCCAATATAAGAAAATCAATCAAGCCACATTAATGGAAAGACAGATTTAAAAATATGATCACCTTAATTGATGCAGTAAGGCATTTGATAAAATTGAGCATCCTTTCATGATTAAAAAAAAAAAAACAGAAAACTAGGAATTGAAGGGAATTTTAATGACATGAGAAGAATTTATGAAAAACCCAAAACAAATATCTTATTCAGTGTTGAAAGACTGAAAACTTTCCCCACAAGATCAGGAAAGATAAAAAGATTCTCATTGTCATTACCATTATTCAAAATTGTAGAGAAAGTCCTTGTGAAAGCAATTAAGCCAGTGAAAGAAATGAGAAGAAAAGTGGAAAAGAAGAAGTCAAATTTTCAGAATTCACAGATGATATGATTCTATATATAGAAAAATGAAAGAATATATGAGAGTTACTGGAACTAATAAATGAATTCAACAAAGTTACAGGATGCAAGACAAACACCCAAAAGTCAGTTGTTTTTATATAAAAGTAATGAACTTTTGAAAATGGAATCAAGAAAACTGCTCACTTTACAATAGCATACACAAGAATAAAATAACATGGAATAAATTTAACCAAGGAAGTGAAAGACTTGTACATTGAAAACTACAAAACATTGGTGTAGGAAATTACAGAAGACTTAAATAAATATTTTTATAATCCCATTTTCATTGAATGTAAAACTTAATATTGTTAACATTTCAATAATGATCTACAAACTCAATGCAATCCCTATCAAAATTCCAGAAGTTTTTTGTAGAAGTGTAAAATCTGATTCTCAAATTAACGTAGCATTGCAAGAGGTTCCCAATAACCAACACAGTCTTGAAATGGAAGAACAAAGTTGGAGGACTCACACTAACTGACTTAAAATTTACTGCAATTCCACCATCAACACTCAGGGAGCCTGCAGGATTCCCTCCCTGTGACATTGTGGTGTGGAGTCACGTGGGTGGGGCAGACTCCAAGAAAGAATGCAGGACTTGAAGCCCCTCCCAGGCAAGCCTGGCCTTCAAGATGGCGGCGAGCACCTGGAGGGGCTCAGACCGCAGTAGTGGCAGGATAGGACTCGACTCTGGGTTGAACCACCCAGGGAGGGGCTATAGCAGCTCTGGGAATCGAGGATGGTACCATGACTCAGGGAAAGAAGAAAAGGGCTGCGAACAGCAGTATCATGCTGGCCAAGAAGATCATGAGGACAGAGGCACCGCTCAGAGAATAGGTTCCCCTAGTGTTTATCATACGGTTATCCTCTTTTTTTGGAGATTTTTGCTTGGGGATTATTGACACACCTGGTGGTATTGCATGAAACCTTCCCTAAACATGCATTTCTGCAGAATGGCCTAATTCAAGGAGTAAAGCCTTTTTTGTCATTCTCAGTGCCCCAATTATTGGTGCTCTTTCTGATATTTGGGGCCAAAAATCCTTCTTGCTACTAACTATTTTTCACATGTGTCCCAATTCCATTCATGAAGATCAGCCCATGGTGGGACTTTGCTGTTATCTCTGTTTCCTGGGTTTTTGCTGTGAATTTCTCCATGGTATTTGCATATTTATCAGATATAATCCTAGAACATGAAAGAAGTATGGCTTATGGAATGGTTTTGGTAACATTTGCTGCTAGCTTAGTAACAAGCCCTGCAATTTGGGGCTTACCTTGGGTGAGTATATGGAGACAGCTTAATGATCCTACCTACAGAAATAGCATTTGTTTCATTCATGTTGCTGTGCCAGAGTCATTGCCTGAGAAGATGTGGCCAGTCATGGGGAGCACTGATTTCCTGGGAACAGGCTGACCCTTTTGCATATTTAAAAAATGGGTGCCAAGATTCCATAGTACTGCAAATCTGCATTACAGTGTTACTCTCCTACCTAATGGAGGCAGGCCAGTATATGAGCTTTTTTAAATATCTCGGACAGATAATGAAATTTTCACCAGAAAGTGTTGCAGTATTTATAGCAGTCCTTGGCCTTCTTTCCATTTTGCACAAACTATACTTAAGTTTACTTAGATCATTTGGAAATAAGAATATCATTTAATTGGGTCTAGGATTTCAAATACTATAGTTGGCATGGTACAGTTTTGGTTCAGAATTTTTGATGATGTGGGCTGCTGGGGCCATAGCAGCCATGTCTAGCATTACCTTTCCAGCTGTCAATGCACTTTTTTCATGAACTGCTTATGCTGGTCATCAAGGTCTTATTCAAGGAATGATAACAGGAATGCAAGGGTTGTGCAATGGTCTGGGACCACCCCTTTATGGATTCATATTCTGCATATTCTATGTGGAACTTAAAGAACAGCCAATAACAGGAGCACACATGGGAACAACCACGAGTTCAGAGCACAATTTTAAACAGAATTCCACCATCCTTGGCCTCCTCTTCTTCTTTGCAGTCTGCTCAGTACTGCTGGCTCTACTTGTGGTGTTGTTTATTCTGGAACATACCAACTTAAGTTTAAGGCTTATCAAATGGAAAAAATACTGTGGGAGTCACAGCCATCCTCTTAATATGCAAGCCCCAGGAAAGGTAAAAAAAATTCAACATTTAACCTAGATCACAAGTGTGTGATGAAAGAAATCATGAAGATTGTTCTGTCAGTACCCAGGTCTTAGTTTTCAGCTGTTGTTCTGGAAGTACATTCCATTTCCATCCCTGATGTACTTTAAGATTGTCTTAAGAAATAAATATGCATAAATGTTGAAGGAACTAAAGAAAGAACAGAACCATATTCCAAAGATGTTACAATTTCTTTTAAAATGAAACCTTCTTTTTATTAGCACTAATTACTTCCACTAAGCTCTTTGTTTTCTTATACATTCTAAATTAAAAGCTATATTTGTTACTAGATAGATATTAGCATATGTCTGTGCTACCATTTCATTAAGGTATTGAGGTTTAACTCTATGCTGAGTCTCACAGAGACAGAGTAGGTAGTATAGGTGTAGACCCAATCATTTTATCTTTGATAAAAAATTAAATCATTAAGGAAAATACTAATACTGAACAAGCAGCTAGCTCAATGCAAACCTAATAATCATACTGATAATACAATTAAGGAGAAGGGATACTCGAGAAAGGCGCAGAGACAATAAGTGAAATATTCTGAATGAATACCACATCCCTAAGTGCATTGAATTTCTTATGATGATGAAAAATAAACATCCAGAAAATATATGGACAACTATGGAAAAAAAATTCAAGTGGCATTTATTTGGTATAGTCATTAAGAGGATTGGGGTGTTAATGCCCAATGGCAGTAGGGTTTCCTGGTTGGGAAGATGGGATAATTTGTGTAAGTGAAGCTGGTGAGGATTGTGCAATATTGTGAATAGGAAGAAACTCAGAATGGTAGGTATGGGAGTGCTATGGAAGGGAAAATTTAAGTGGCAGATATGTTTACACAATTGGAGAAATAGAATGAGCAATTGGAAGGACAGTAATATTTCAATGATCTACAAGATCCCGCATCATAAGCACTATGGAGGCGCATATGGTATGGGCCTAACATCATACTGGGAGGGTGTCCAGACCTCTATTGCAATGTCCAGGAGGTATCATAGGCAGCAGAAGGAAGATACTCATGAATTTCTTAGGCTGACTCAGAACACCAAGCAGAAATCATGTTTTCATGGAGACAGGAAGTTATAATATTGCTCTAAGAAACTTCAATCCTAAGTTTCACTTCAATCCTAAGTGAACACTATGGAGGGTACTGGAGAACTCAAATCAAATGTCTAGATTACCATGAGATTTTGGAAACCATTGACACTACTCTGAATGTTCTCCTGATATCCAGGTGACTCAGAGTGTAAACCATGCTCTGGAACAGTTGGTGAAGTCTGAAGACCTGGATGGTGAATATTCCTATGTTTGCAGCATGTGTGAAAGGAAGGTTTGGGCATCCAAGACCATGACTTTGCACACCTCCCCAAAGGCCCTTATCCTTGTCCTGGAACACTTCTCAAGTTTCACAGGTGGCAAAATTGCCAAGTATGTAAAATATCTGGAGTGTCTTGACATGGGAGCATATACATCTCACCTGAATGGTGCACCACTGTTATATGATCTCTACACCATCCTGGTTAATGTTGGATCCACTTTTCACACTGGACATTAACTATGTTATGTCAAACCAGGGAGCGGCGAGTGGCACCAAATGCATGATGTTAAGGTCTCGGCCTGTGACATTACTTCTGTCCTGACCACAAGCCTATGTTCTCATCTACATCCACAAGAGGGAATTGCAGAGAGACAGAGAAAGTGTGCTGCTACGGGTCCAACTAGCACCCATTAAGGCAGAGGATGCAGATGAGGGAGTGACACAAGCAGCACCCAAAGGCACCTCCTGGAAAAGAGTCCGTGAATCTGAAGAGCAGCAGCAAGAGACAACCACCCAAGAAATCACCTTGGATGAGTGGAAGTTACTCCAACAAGAAAAGCAATCAAAGCAGGGATTCCAGTTCAGGAAGTTTGACGCTGCCCTGCCTCTGAATACTGTGGTGATTCACAAGCCAAAACACAGATGTGAGGTAGAAAAGGATCAGCGTGAATGGAAAAACACGGCGCCCAACAACCCAGCCAGGGGCATTCCCCATCAGCTGGAGACGAATTTTAGCAAAACCCCTTCCTGGAGTATGGGGAACAGAGGCAGCAAGAAGAAGAAAAAGAGCAAGAGGGCACTCGAGGGGCTGCAGTGTTCTCAATCCGAATTTTCCCACACAATCGCACTCAGGCACAAATGCGTTTGATCTGTGTGCGCAAATGCACACTCAGGAACCGTGAAACTCACACACAAACAGGCAAATGCACGCACACAAACACACACACACACATAGACACGCAAAGGAACTTGCACACCTTGGGGCCCCATTGATGGGAAGGAAAAGCCAGTCTCAGCTGTGAGTGCCAGTGCCCTCAGCCCCTCCAATGGTTCATTCAATAAAAGGCTCACAGTTGATAGACTGACGCCACTGTCAGAGAGATGCAGCAAGGTGAGACTCAACATGCCTGGTGGGATTCACAGTGACCTGAGCTCCCCATGAGACCCCATGTTGGGTTCTCTTCAGGCAGGGGTCCAGGCACTCGGCGTGGAAGGACTGGGGGATCAAGCAATGTGGAAGAAGATTCACAATGGAGGTTGCCAATACAGAAGGTGCAGCATTCAGATCTCCAAAGGACTCTTTCTCCCCAGGCCATCCCAAGGGAACTACCAGACATGGTCAGGATAGCCAGAGGGGAGAATACAAAGCTGGAATGCCAAGGACTGGGACAGATTGGAAAAAATGGACTATAGATGTGAACTCTTCTATGTTAATTTGCTTGAAGTTGGAAATGGAAATTAAGGTGGTTGACTAATTGCATACCACTTCTTTGATGAAATGCTGGCAGAAGTATTACTTCCTCAAGGCCATATATCTATACACCCTGAACTTCCATGATCAGAAAACATCTTGCTTATGAGAGAAATCACCAAAGGGGACAGGTATTGCATGATTCTATTTCTGGCAGATATTTAAAGGATGCAAATTGATGGGGAATCGGGTAGAGGAGAAGCTTACCAGTGTAAGGGGGCAAGGGAAATGAGGAGTAGTGTACAAGCTGTGTAGGTTTCTCTTTGGAGTGAAGGCAACACTGTGGGAATGGATGGTGGTGAGTGGAGTGCAACTCTGTGACTGTTATTCTTCTTCTTCCCATGTAATCTCATGAGTGGCTGGTATGGGAATCTGTAAGGTTTAAAAGGTTATTATTGGTAAAGATGAAAGAATTTTTAAATATATTCTGGAGTCTTAAGACCAATAAAAATTTCTCTTGATCTAGAATGGCAAACTTAACATATTTTCATAAGTGAATATATTTGTTCGTGGGAAATCCACAGAGCTGCAAAGTTTTCCAGAAACCTGAGGTATTCAACCTTACTTCCATCTTCAGAAGTAGAGACAGAGTGAGAGAAAGAGAGAGAGAGATAGAGAGATTCATAGATGAAGGATAAATAGGTATATTCTTTAATGAAGATAGAGATAGACATAGAGACAGAGAGACAGAGAGTTTTATTAGGAAGGCTGAAATGCAGCCCTATCATTTCATGAACTCCCTGTATGTCATGTATGCCGCCTCTCTGTCTATGGGATTAGATACTTTTGGCACTTCTTATCCAAGTTTGGAATTTCTTGAAGACAAAAGTGCTTTAGGAAAAATATCTTGAACAAAATAGAGTAAAGGACTAATCATTGGACTGAGGTTTGCCTCTTTTACCCAGGAGAAATGAGCTTATATTCAGTCCTCATGATAGGCTATTCACTGAATTGCAAATTCCAAAAGGAGAGAGGGCACTATTTATCAAAAGAAGATAAACAGAAGCCATCCAAGCAGAAAGTCAATGAGGAGTGCCAGAGAAATGGATCCAGCAACAAAATAAAGATCAGCCGGCATCTTCCAGAAAGGGAAATTGTCCTCTACACCCCCAATCAACTTCCTGATGATATCACCAAATTAGAGTGGAATAACCTCCAGGTAGGGCTTTATTAACACTCCCCGTAAAGTTTTCCAGGTTTCCATTTCTGCAAGAAGATATTACTGAGGGGGTCCAAGATGGTGTTAGTGTAGGAGGGCACACACTGCAAGCTCCCAGAGCAAGGCGGATTGTGGACAGGGTCCTGCCCAGGAGTCTGTGCTGTGCATGTGTGGAATGAGAAGCTTGGGATATCTATCTGCGCAGATCAATGGCATGGATGGAACAGTAGAGATTCGTGAGTTTTAAGCCTGTCGGTGGTGGTTGGCACAGACGGCTGAGTCCCGCAGTTAGGGAGAAAAAAATAATAATAAAATGGCCAGCTGGAGCTGCGAGTGGGGCGAGAAAGTTTTATTTTCTGGGGATCTGGCTGCCTGGAGCCCCTTGGACCCTGTGTGAACAGAACAGCCAGAGCGAATAGCCACTGGGTGAACAGGAAGGGTGATTCTGTTTGGGGGAGGGAGTTGATTTGCCTAGCTGCCCAGGGATAAGCCCTGGTCCGCTGCAGAGCCAGGAAGAGGGGGCACTCTCCAAAAGAGGGAGGATTCTGTTGGAGGACAGGGAAAGGAATTTTTTATTTTTATTTTTATTTTTCGACATCGATCTGGCTGCCTGCACTGCCCCATAGCTTTGGGGAGCAGATAAGCCAACCTGAAGCAGCATCAGGCTGAGAGCAGACGTGAATCTGTAGTCAAACTGATTTACATAGCAACCTGGTGACGCTGGGACTCAGCTCCAGAAGGGGCGGATTTGGCCATCTTTAGCACTCTACACTGACTAACATCATAGCTACAGCTACCCTGGGGAGTCCAGGAAGTGGGACATGCTGGATTAATATCCACAAGCCCAGCTAAGGTCCCTTCTGTAAGGGGGTTGGTCTAGAGGAGGAATTATTTTGGGTCCTGTATTTCGCTAAAAAAAAAAAAAAAAAGTGAGAAGGTCACATCAATATATGAAAAATAAATTCTATTTAACTTAGTTTAATAGCTAAAAGCTGTTTCAGGACCTGCATATAGAACCCTGTGGGGAAATTGATTGATAAACACAAGTAGGCAGAGAGGATCCACGTGGTCCTTAGGGGAATCATTGACCCCCCTTAGCTCTGTTTGACTGCTTGCCTGTGTGGATCTTTGGTTTCCCTCTGTTTATTTCTGGTCTCATCCTTTTCTTTGCTCTTTACTCCCCCCTTTCTTTTTCCTTTCATTTTTTTTTTAATTAGGAGCTACTAGTTTGTCACTTCTTTGCTGTGCTTCTTCTTCAGTAATTTCCAACTCGCTGTCTATATTGATTCTGTATTACAAACTATTGCTTATCCTTCCTTCATCTTTCTGCCTTCTGCTTTCTGTTGTGGCTCTTAGACACAACATTTTTTTCATAGGCCCGCAACTTAAGAGTGTCAATTTCTAGTCCATCTATTTTGTTTTCTTCTGTTTTTTATTAGTATTAACTTTTTTCTTTCAGCCCTTTTTTTACTGTTTCTCTCCCTCCTCATAATTCTAGCCTTCTAAATCACTATATATATATATATATATATATATATATATATATATATATATATTCCTCCATTTGTTTTCCCAGTCCATTGTAGGAACTCCACTTTTTTTCCTACTACTCTACACTGCCTACACAAGTTAAATATTCATCTCATTAAGTTTCATTTGGCCCCTCTTCTAACTTTTATCAATATTACTATTATCCTTCTGCCTTTCTTACATCTTTTGATTCCTCTGGCCCTAATCTTTTGCCTTAAAGGGAACATAGAAAGAAGCAAGGAAATAAAATACGAAGAAAAAGTGCCAAAGAGAAAACTAAACTCACACGCAGAACCAACAGCTAAATAAAATTCTAGAGCATAGAGAAAAGCTAATCAACTGAACAAACCCATCAAGATAATATGATGACCAGAGGGCAACAAAAAAAAATACAAATGACTCTGAGAAACAGGAAAACATGGATCAGTCCAATGAACAAAATAAAAACCAGGAAGTGAAGGAGAACATTGAAGAGCTAATCAAAGCTATCCAAACAAACATCATGGACAAACTTAAAGAAGTGAAGGAAAAGATTAAGTATATAAAGAAGACACTGGGAGAACATACTGAAGAAATTGCAAACATGCCTAAAAAGATAATGGATATGATGGTGAACAATGGCACCATCCAAGAAATAAAAAAGATGCAGGATTCACATAACAGCAGATTTGAAGAGGCAGAGGAAAGAATTGGTGATATGGAAGACAATACAGCTGAAATCAAAGAGATAGTAGAACAGATAGAAAAAAGATAGAAAAAAATCAAGCATAGACTCAGGGAATTAATCAATAATACAAAATGCACAAACATACACATTATGGGCATACCAGAAGGCGAAGAGAAGGGAAAGGGAACAGAAGGAGTGTTGAAGGAAATAATGGCTGAAAACTTCCCAACCCTACTGAGAGAGATGGATGTGCAATCCACAAAGCACAGCGCACCTGAAATAGTATAAATCCCAACACGCCAACTCTAAGACATATACTTGTCAAAATGTCCAATGCTCAAGACAAAGAGAAAATACTCAAGGCAGCAAGAGAAAATAGAACCATCACATACAAGGGAAGCACAATAAGATTAAGTGCTGATTTCTCATCTGAAACCATGGAGGCAAAAAGACTGTAGTATAACATAGTTAAAATACTTAAAGAAAAAAACTTCCAGCCACAAATACTCTATCCAGGAAAACTGGCACTCAAAAATGATGGAGAGTTCAAAAAATTCACAGATAAACAGAAATTAAGAGAGTATGTCAAGAAGAAACCAGCACTTCAAGAAATACTAAAGGAATCTCTATGAGTTGAAAGAAAAAAACAAGGGAGAGAGAGTTGGAGGAGAGTTTAAAAACAACTGAAAAGACAAAGAGAGAAACAAAACAACATATGACATATATTAACCCAAAGAAAAAAATGGCTGAAGTAAGAAATTCGTTACGAGTAATAACACTGAATGTTAATGGATAAAATTCACCCATCAAAAGACACAGATTGGCAGAATGGATAAGAAAATATGATCTATCTATATGCTGTCTACAAGAAACCCACCTTCAACCCAGGGATTCAAGGAGGCTGAAAGTGAATGGCAGGAAAACCATTTTACAAGCTAACAATAGCGAAAACAGGGCAGGAGTGGCGATTCTAATATCAGACAAAATAGACTTTAAATGCAAAACTATTGTGAGAGACAAATAGGGACACTACATATTAGTAAAATGAGCAATCTCTCAAGAAGAGAGAACAATCATCAACATTTATGCACCTAATTGGGGTGCCTCAAAATATGTGTGGCAAACTCTGGAAAAACTAAGATGAGAAATAAATGCATCTACAATTAAAACAGGGGACTTCAACACACCACTATCATCATTAGACAGAACATCTAGACAGAGAATCAATAAATAAACTAAGGCACTCAACAATTCATTAGAAGACCTGGACTTAATAGACATATACAAAACACCACACCCAAATACAGCAGGATTTACATTCTTCTTGAGTGCAAATGGAACACACTGTAAAATAGACCACATGCTAGGCCATAGAACAACTCTCAATGAATTCAGAAAGATTGAGATTATACAAAGTAATTTCTCTGACCACAATGGAATGAAGTTGGAAATCACTAAGGGCCAGAGAAACAGGTTAGGCACAAGGATATGGAAGTTAAAAAACACACTCTTAGACAAACAGTGCGTCAAAGAGGAAATTTCAAAAGAAATCAGTAACTACCTAGAAACTAATGAAAATGACAACACAACATATAAAAACATATGGGATGCAGCGAAAGCAGTCCTGAGAGGGAAGTTCATAGCCATAAATTCATATATTAAAAAAGAAGAAAGAGCTAAAATTGAAGAACTAACTGCACACTTGGAGGAATTGGAAAAACAACAACAAACTAAACCAAAAGGAAGTAGAAAGAAGGAAATAACAAAGAATAGAGCAGGGAAGCGGCTGTGGCTCAATCAGTAGGGCTCCCGTTTACCATATGGGAGGCCCTGGGTTCAGTTCCCAGGGCCTCCTGGTGAAGGCAAGCCCGCCCGCATGGCGGGGTTAGCTGACCCAGTGAGCACAAGCAGCAAGGGGGGGGGATAAATGAATAAATAAATAAAATCATTAAAAAAAAAAAAAAAGATAAAACCAGAACTAAAGAAAAAAGAGAATAAGAAATCACTGGAAACAATAAACAAAACCAAAACTTGGTTCTTTGAGAATATCAATAAAATTGACAAACCCTTAGCCAGACTAACAAAGAAAAAGAGAGAACAGATGCAAATACATAAAATTAAGAATGAGCAAGGGGATATCACTACTGACCCCACAGAAATAAAGAGTATCATAAAAGGATACTTTAAAAAATTATATGCCAACAAGAATGATAATTTAGAGGAAATGGACAAGTTTCTAGAAACCCACAAACTGCCTACATTGATGAAAGAAGAAATAGATGAACTCAACAGTCCAATTACAAGTAAAGAGCTAGACTCAGTCATCAAAAACCTCCCAACTAAGAAGAGTCCAGGACCAGATGGCTTCACAGCTGAATTCTACCAAACATTCCGGAAAGAGCTAACACCAATTCTACTTAAGCTCTTCCAAAAAATAGAAGTAGAAGGAATATTGCCTAACTCATTATATGATGCCAACATTACCCTAATACCAAAACCAAATAAAGATACCACAAGAAAGGAAAATTACAGACCAATTTCTCTAATGAACCTAGATGCTAAAATCCTTAACAAAATACTTGCTAATCGCATTCAACATCATATCAAAAGGATTAAACACCATGACCAAGTGGTTTTCATCCTGGGTATGCAAGGATGGTTCAATATAAGAAAATCAATCAATGTAATACACCACATAAACAGATTGAAAGAAAAAAATTACATGATCTTCTCTATCGATGCAGAAAAAGCATTCGACAAAATTCAGCACTCTTTCCGCATAAAAACACTACAAAAGATAGGAATAGATGGAACTTTTGGAATAGGATAAAGAGTATTTATGAAAACCCCAGAGCTAACATCATTTTCAATGGTGAAATCCTAAAACCCTTCCTTCTGAGATCGGGAACTAGACAAGGATGCCCACTATCACCACTCCTATTTAACATTGTCTTATAAGTACTTGCGCGAGCACTGAGACAAGAAAAGGACATAAAATGTATACAGATTGGAAAAGAAGTAAAAATTTCATTATTTGCAGATGACATGATCCTATACATAGAAAGCCCTGAGAAATCTACAACAAGGCTTCTAGAACTTATAAAGGAGTTCAGTAATGTTGTAGGCTATAAGATCAATGCTCAAAATCAGTATCATTTCTATACACCAATAATGAGCAAACTGAGGAGGAAATCAGGAAAAAAATACCATTTACAATAGTAACTAAAAGACACAAACACATATGAATAAATTTAACTAAAGATGTAAAGGACTTATATACAGAAAACTACACAACACTGTTAAAGGAAATCAAAGAAGACTTAAATAAATGGAAAAATATTCCCTGTTCATGGATTGGAAGACTAAACATCATCAAGATGTCCATCCTACCCAAACTAATCTACAGATTTAATGCAATCCCAATAAAAATCAACACTGTATTTTTTAAGGAACTGGAAAAACTAACCACAAAATATATTTGGAGAAGCAAGAGGTCTCAAATTGCCAAATACATATTGAAAACGAAAAATGAAGTTGGAGGTATCACACTACCTTACTTTAAAAAATACTACAAAGCTACAGTGATCAAAGGTGCATGGTATTGGCACAAGGATATACCTACTGACCCAGGGAACTGAATTGAGAGTTCTGATATAGATCCTCATATATACAGTTATCTGATATTTGACAAGGCCACGAAGCCCACTCAGTTGGGAGAGAATTGCCTCTTTAACAAGTGGTGCTTCGAGACCTGGATATCTATATCCAAAAGAATGAGAGAAGAATACCATCTCACACATTATAAAAAAATCAACTCAAGATGGATCAGAGATCTAAATATAAGAGCCAAAACCATAAAGACCTTGGAAGATAATGTAGGGAAGCATCTACAGGGCCTTGTAATAGGAAATGGTTTCATGAAGTTTACAGCCAAAGCATGAGCAGCAAGAGAAAAAATAGATAAATGGGATCTCATCAAAATTAAAACCTTCTGCACCTCAAGGGATATTATTAAGAAAATAAAAAGGCAGCCTACCCAACGGGAGAAAATATTTGGTAACCATATATCTGATAGGAGCCTAATATCCTGCATATATAAAGAAATCCTACACCTTGAAAATAAAAAGACAAATAACCCATTTAAAAAATGGGCAAGTGACCTGAAAAGACACTTCTCCAAGGAAGAAATTCAAATGGCAAAAAAGCACATGAAAAAATGCTCAACATCGCTTGCTATCAGGGAAATGCAAATCAAAACTACAATGAGATACCATCTTACACCCATCAAAATGGCAGCCATTAAAAAAACAGCAGA
>JAKSZT010035385.1:826308-851340 GCA_026826555.1 Tolypeutes matacus | reverse complement strand
ATTTAAGGCATTTCTTTTGCTTTTTTTTGAATGTCCCAATCTGCTAATTATATTTTGTTTTGTTTTGTTTTTTCTTTGATTGCTGTTTTTTTCCCCTGAGCTTCCTTATGTTTGTCTCTTGCATGTAAGTGTATCATTGTTGTTTCTTTTTCCTATTAAGTATATTTGATTATTTTATGGACTACATGTTCATGGAAGATTTGGATCAAGAAGGGTTACAATGGATTCTGCAGGGGATTATTGATTGGGGGGTGTCTGGGAGGGGGGATTCATGGGAGTTAGTTCATCTGAATATACATGAAAGATATACAAAATTGTTCAAAAGATCAAACGATAGGGCATGGTCAAGATGGGTGGACAATCAGACAATAAATGAGGGAATCTGAATTCCTAGCCTGGAGAGCTCTGCCACAGTCTCCAAGGGAGCAGCAATAGTCCTCTGAGTGCAGGGACAGTGTCTGTCAAAAGAGGATGACCCACTGATGTGTTCTTTTTATTGATGACTACCCTTTTGAGTCATTGCTCTTGTAACTGAGACTTAGCCTGCAGTTGTGAGGTGCCTAAGGGTTGCCACCTGGGAGCCTCCTTGTTGCTCAAATGTGGCCTCTCTCTAAGCCAAACTCAGCATATGATTGCATTACCTTCCCCCCAATGTGGGACATGACTCGCGGGGATGAGCCTCCCTGGTAACGAGGGATTAATACCAAGTGCCAACTGGCAACACAACCGGAAAAAGACCTTGAATTAAAGGGGGAAAATGTAAAGACAAATGAGTTCAAGTGGCTAAGAGACTTCAAAGAGAGTCGCGAGGTCATCCCAGAGGTAACTCTTACGCACACCTAAGTAGGAGCTCATAGAACATCTAAGTGCCTATCACCCCACGTAGAGGGGCTCCTGAGAGCTCTGGAGACACCCAGGTCCTATATGAGTGGGGTTAGACACAGAGACTGATGCCTTATCAGTAGGCTCTATTTTGGAATCTGTGCTCCTGAGAGGGACAGAATTGGACTCAAATAAGTCCTCCCTGCACATGGTTCATCAGTCCCTTCTATTCAAACCTATATGTGATGCTGAAGTTCTTAAGTATACTTCCAGAGACTGGAGCCTCTGGCCTACCTATGTGCCAGGTGTGCATGGAATCTCTGTGGAGTTGCAACTCCTACCCTACAGCTCAATCCAAGTCACCTGGCGAGGAGACAATGATGAGCAATGGCCATCCCAGGGAATGGAGAGGGCCAGCATCTGCAGGCAGGATCATCCCACCTACCATATCCATGGGATATATGCCCTCTCTCACTTGGAGGTGGAGTGGACATCACCATCCCAGTCCCCTCAGGATTGGGGGAACAACTATGGACTAGAGTGGACTTGATGGTATTCTGTTGTTCACATATGGTGATTCTAGCAATGGAAGAAATTATAACAATGCGGTGGAGCCAGTGGCCACTAGACACTTTTGGGGCAGGGAGGGGATGTGCAGTTGAAACACAGGGACTTTTTGGGATTTTGAGGTTGTCCTGAGTGCCGTTGTGGCAACAGATGTAGGCCATTTTAAATCAGCACACACCATTCAGAACTGTGTGGAACAGAGTGTGGTCTTCAATGTGAACTGTGGTCTATGGTTGATGGCAAGGCCCCAGATTGTGTAAGTCCATTGAGGGTGATGGACCACACTTTTGGGAGATGTTTGTGTGGGATGTGGTGGGAGGTGTGGGAGGTGAGGAACATGGGAATCCCGGTAGATTCTGTGTAATATTTTAGGTAATCTAAGCACCTCTTAAAATATATATATGTATATAAATAACGCTTTTGTAAGCAAATGCACATATATGCATATATATTTATATATCATCTTACAAATATTGGTATGTATTGTGAAAATTTTGATTTTTACTCATGATAAAAAATAAATAAATTAAAAAAATAAAGTAAAGTAACTACCAATAAAAAAAAAGGCATGGTAAAGGACAGAGGAAGGAGTTCTGATGTTGGAGTTTTGATGCTGGAACCTGGGGAGGCAAGCTGATGGAGGAGTTTGGTCATGAGGAAGGAGAGAAGGCCCCAGGATAGAGATAAGGCATTCACCTGAGAGGTCAGAGCTGGCCTTGTGGAGTGAAGGAAAGCCTAGAAAGCTTCATAGTCTACAGCTGACCTTATGGATGAAACAGAGGAGCTAAGCCTGGAGAGAAATTCAGCCCCCAGAAGAAAGGAACCCAAGAAGCCTGAACCCTGGCAAATATTGGCAGCTGTTTTGCTCTAACACATGGCAATGGACTTTGGTGAGGGAAGAAACTTATGCTTTATGGCCTGGTAACTGTGGACTTCTACCCCAAATAAATACCCTTTATAAAGACCAAAAAAAAAAAAAAAAAAAAAAGAAAAGAAAAGAAGAAGATATTACATCCTTCCCAATATTTTAAGTGGCCATCAGTCGCTGAAGGGAACTCCAAAGTTGGGGGCAAGAAATCACCTTGGGTGAGTGGAAGTTACTCCAAGAAGAAAAGCGATCAAAGCCAGAATTCCAGCTCAGGAAGCTTAAGGCTACCCTGCCTGGAATACTGTGGTGATTCACAAGCCAAAATACAGATGCGGGGTAGAAAAGGATCAGCATGAACAGGAAAACACGGTGCCCAACAGCACAGCAAGGGGCATTTCTTATCAGCTGGCGACGGATTTAGGCAAAATCCCTTCCTCGGTATGGGTGACAGAAGCACCAAGGAGAAGAAGAAGAGGAGGAGGAGGAGGAGGAGAAAGGACAAGAAGAAGTGCAACCCGACGCTCCAGGGGCTGCAGAGTTCTCAGTCCGAATTTTTCCACACACTCATATTCATGCACGAACGAGTTTGAGTCTCTGTGCAAATGGGCACTCAGTCACCGTGAGACTCACACACAAACAGGCGCATGCACTCACACAAACACACACAGAGATAAATAGACACACAAAGGAAATCACACACCTTGGGGCCCCATTTTTGTGATGGAGAAGTCAGTTTCAGCTGTGAATGTGGGTGCCCTCAGCCTCTCCAATCCTTTGTTCAATCAAGGGCTTGGAGTTGATTGGCTGACGCCGCTGTCAGAGAGCTGCAGCAGGGTAAGACTCAACAGGGCTGGTGGGACTCACAGTGACCTGACCTCCCCATGGACCCCAGGTTGTGCTCTCTTCAGCACCTTCCTGTTTTATATATAACTTCTGCAGCTTTCTTTAGGTAGTCCCTGCCTTCGCTCAACTCTTTTTGTGAGAGGGTCAGATTATGCCTACCCACTTCAGTGTCATTTTCTTGAATGTCTCACTCTTTGATGTTTAAGGTGTCATCTGTGCTAAGCCTTCCTCTCCCACTAAGCAGCACCCCAGGAGAAATGGTGGGGCTTGTCTCACTGTTCACAATGACAAGTTACAGAGCTTAATCCTCAGTTAAAGAAGGAGTTCCCCAGAGTTCCCTGGTGTGGGTCCCATAAGTAGATCTGAGGACTTCTTTAGGCCACTGCCATGATTGTATACTTCAAATAGCTGTTCTCTGTAGTGGAGAAAGCATTTGAGAAATGCTTATAAGATCAGAAGTACAAGGAAGACTGTTCATGCTCAGGCAGCAATAGATCAGAGAATCCAGCCTCTGGCACACTTTCTGTGCAGTTCAGGCCTTTTCAAAAGAGAGCATATGTTGTACAAGTTGTACCTCCCTACCTGTCCTGTGGTTCAAGGTACAGCTCCCCACTCAGCTTGTGAAGTGAGCCATGAAATGTATCCTGCCATTTATGTGTTCATGGGGCATCCTGCCATTTACATGTTCATGAGGGTTTCTTCCTGGAATCCTGAAAGGTAAGTTTGGTTGGGGTTGGCAGGGTGGGATATGGTGGATTTCACTTCAGGTTGTTCTTCATTGTGTTAGCAAGACAAATGTTCTATTTGGCTAAAGTTTAAGGTTTTGTATTTCATCTTTAATCTACTTAACTTTAGATCCTGGGCATCTATCCATGTCAGTGTTTAGAATTAAAGACTTTAAATCCTGGCTAGCATGTCACAGCTTGGGTTTGCATTGAGGACCAGTTCCTTACTGATGCACATTTAGATGTGTCTGCTTTCATGAGCAATATTTGGATGATATTGCAGTCCTTTGCATTTGCCCTTTACCTGATTATCTTGTTGAGATGAATTTCTAAAAGTGAAATTTCTGGGCCAGTCTGAAGAGACCCAGGGTGGACTCAGGCTCTCCAAGTGTCTTGGTGGTGCACCTAGGTCTCTGCTCACCTGCCCATATGCTCACCTGTGTAGTCTGGGCTGGGGAATTGTCAGAGCTGAAGTTCCTGGTCCTAGGATTCAGGGATCCAGAAAAATCAGACCCTGACACTTCTCCTAGCAGACCCCAAGCTGGTCTTCAATTCTTCCTTCTGTGGGATCATGTGTGTAGGGAGGGGGAGCCAAGTATGGGAGAGTGGGGGTAGGAGCTTCATGCCCACAGGTGATCATGGGGGCAGAGCATGAGTATCTTGAGATTGGAGAAGGGAATGCAGGGAAAGGGACATGGCATTAATGCAGCATCAGCAAGAGCAGCAGGAAGCACAGGATAGGGAATGTTTGCCAGGGATTTGGGGAAGAATGTGGAGCACACAGAGCCTTCAGTGTTGGTGGTGCTATCTCTGGCCCTGGAACCTCCTCCAGCCTTTCACATGGGTGGTTCAGGAGCTGCCAACTCTCATCCACCTTCCTCTCACCCACCCCCACACTGCCTACCTGGGACCTTCACTCAGGCTCACTGTTAGTCACATCCTACTTTCTTTTACCAAAATTCTGCATGTCCAAATTTTGGACATTTATATCTGTAGTGATAAAAGCCTCAATTCATTCAGTGACACATTCTGCATTCCTTAAAAGCACAATTCATGTACAATTTTTGTGTTTCATGCGCTGCTCAAGCAAATACCTTGAAATGGCTCATGTTAAAAAATGGAAATTTATTAGCTCATGGTTTTAAGGGTAAAATAAATTCCAATCAAGGAATCAACAAAGTGATGCTTCCTCTCAGAAGACTGTGGCATTCTGGGGCTGGCTGCTGGTAAGTCTTGGCTCATATGTCATTTGGCCAGGCATATGGTGGCATCTCCTCATCTTGCTCTTCTCTTCCAGGTCACATGTATGACCAGTCTCTTGTTCCCTGTGACTTTCTCTCTGTCTCCAAGTTTCCTTCCACTTATAAAGGACTCCAATAATTGGATGCAGACCCATCCTGATTGGGGTGGACCACACATTGACTGAAAGAAAATCTCATCAAAAAGTCCAAGTTACAATGGGTGGACACCCATAGGAATGGATTAAATTCAAGAACATGTTTTCCTGGGGTACATACAGCTTCAAACCAGCATACAATTGATTTTGAAACAATCAAACTTTCAGAAAAGTTTCATGTACAGTACAAACAATTTTTTCCTTGAGCCACTTAAGAGTAAGTTATTGAGCTGCTACACTGTTACTGCCCTAATACTTAAATGTGCACTTCCTTCAAATAAGGAATTCTCCATAACCATATTACAGCCCTAAGTATCTGAAACATTACTGCCATCTAATCATCAGGTCCAATAGAGTTTAGTCAGGTGGCCCAATAGTGTGCCATGATAGGGAAAATAGCCAATCCACTGTCACGTGTTGCCTTTAGTTGTATTTTAATGCCATTTAGGTTTCCCAGTCTTCCCTTGACTTTCCTGAACCTGACACTTTTGACTCTTGAAGGTCAGTTATTCTGTAGAGTGTCCCCCTATAGGGTTTTTCCTGATGTTTCTGGGTATACATCTTTGAGAAGAATATCACAGAAGTGGTGCCAGATCCTCCTGGCATGCTGGCAGGTGCTCCTGGTTTTACTCATCCCCTCACTGATGGTTTTCAACAAATCACCCAATGAGAATGGTCCACCAAGTCCCTCCACTATAAAGTTACTCTTTTCCTCTTTGTATAAGTGTTTTTGTGGCAAGAGTGCTTTGAAACTATACAAATATCCTGTTTCACTTCAAATTTTCTGTATGCATGTATGTATTGTTTCAACTTGGACTCATGCTTTCCTGTTTAATTCAATAGGTTATAGTCTGTTTATATCATTACTTACTCTAATGCTCCAATTTTCCATGCTTTGGCCAGTGCAGACCCTGTAAACTGATATCTTTGTCCTTTTGATAAATCCCCTTGATGGACTGAGCCCTCCCCTACTTTCTAGCAAGAACATACTTTAAGCTCATGTTTTACTTTTCCTGCCAGAGCCTGGGAACCAGCCATTTCTCCAAGGAGCCTGGTTCATTTCAGTGGAGAATTGTGTCCAGACACCAAGATCTGGGTGCTGTGTGTGGTCCTTGCTGCAGGGTGGTGATGGCTCTCAGGTCCTCCTATTTTGAGGTGGCCCCGGGGGCTAGGGCAACCTGAAGGAGCAGCTTGGGGAGCCTGCATCTGGCTGGCATGTCCAAGCCTCTGCTTATGTAATGGTGTGCTTGAGATGGTATTTCCAGGAGTGACCATGGTGATCCCAGGAGGAGAGTGCCCTGAAGTTCCCTTTTATACTTTTTATTTTGAAGTACTTTCAATCTTATGAGGAATTTGCAAAAATAATAAGAAACCATACGGAGAACTCCAACACACTCCACAAGTAGATGCCCAACTCCAAAATTTTTAAATATTTTACCACATTTGTCACATCCTTCTGTTTATTTATTTTCCAAACATTTGAGAGTAGGCTGTATACCTGCCCAGATGCCAAGATGGTTATGGCCACTTGAGGTCCTGAAGCAGAGCTGGCAGCCTCAGGCTGTGTGTGTGAGTGTGCACATATCTGTGTGTGTATTTGTGTGGAGGGTTGAGTGAACTTGGCCTGGGCCTCATGTCAGTGAGAGATGTCTCCTCTAAGCTGCACAATCTCACTTGCAAGCCCCATCTCATGCTACCAACTCCTGCCCAACCCCAAACAAAAACCAAACTCATTTACACACTTTAACAAAACAAAACAGAACCTTAGAGAAATCACACACAGCAACACTAGAAAAAGAAAAACCTGGCCCAAGTTCAGAGAGAGTCATACATCAGATCCAAGAGGCTCCATTCTTAGAGGCAACTTTTAAAAAGCAAGGGCATGAAACACAATGCACAAGCTTTCTTGTGAACATGTTAGACTTACAAATATGTCTGATGTTATGTAAAAGGTTGTGTGCCCTTGAACCTGAGGTGCCAAGATACAGAAGAGATTGTTTGCTCTTCAAACTCCTCACCAGCCCTTGCATTTAAGTGAACCTCTCACCTAATCATAGTCATTATCAGTGACACGAAATTAATATTTGTGCAATATTAACTAAACTATAGAACTTTTTGGAAATTCAGCAATTTTCCAATGAGTGCCCTTTTCTGACCCAGGGCTCACTTTGCAGGAGCTGTTATTTCACAGAATCCATTCCAATCTTTAATATTTCCTCTATCCTTGCTATCTTTCATGACCTTAATTTGTGATTCTATTTTGGATCTCTTAGATGGAAAATCTCCAGGTTAAACTATTTAAAAATCTTTGTTACCATTCACATATTCTTCATTCATTAACATAAAGTCTTTTTATTAGACCTATGCTATTTTCATATACTTTTATGTACACAAAATGAATTCTTGCATCAATGACAGATCCTCCTCCTGAAGGATTTCCTCACTATGAGCAGTATCCATTTCTAGCTACTCTCAGCCTTTCCATTCATGTGTCTATTAATTTCACCTGTAAAATGGCAATTCTCTTTTTTAGTCTTGAAGTATATCATGCTCTAGGTCAGCTGTTTTTTTCCTGACACCACTTTCTTTTTGAGCTTCTACAGTTTTTTTTCCTTTTCTTTTTTCATTTTTAAAATGATACTTAGATTATATAAATATTACATTAAAAATGTAGGGTATTCCCACATGCCTCACTCCCTACCCATCCCACACTTTCCCAACCAACAACTTCCCTCATTAGTTGAGAACATGATCCTCAGTGAAACTGTGGCTTCTTAAATGTCACATTTTTATTTTTGACTACAAGTTTTTAAGTCACAGTCTTTGGTCTGCTGATTTATTCTCATGCTGGTGATGTTTTTTATCCTCATGGACCACAAAGTTCTTGCATTGTGGATTCAGGTCATGCCTAAGTTTTGGAATTTCAAAACATTGCCTCTGATACCTTCTCTATTGCTTTTCCTTACAGTTTCACAATTCTACATATGTTCAACTGAATTATTGTACACTTTATGCTTTTACTTGCTTTTCACCCATTTCTATCTGTTCTCCTCATGCTTTCTTATAGTTAAATTTCTACATTCCAGTCTGACAATTCTTTCCACAACCACATATAATCTACTTTTCTACCCATATAAAGTCATAAAAATTACATTTGGCTCATTTCCCTTCTGTAAGTGTCTCAGCTAAAAGAGAAAGCTTCTCTACTACGATATTAACATATTAATAAAAATTATTTGGGGATCCAATGAGTAGATTTTGTAATATAACTTGTTTTGTTAGAGAAGTTAAAGTTTACAGAAATTCATGCAGAAAAGAGAATTCTCAAATAGATCCCAATTATTAGAACCTTTCATTAGTGTGGTACCTTGGTTACAACTGATGAAAGAATATTAGTATAATTGTACCATTAGCTATGGCCCATAATTTACATTGGTGCTCACTCTTTGTATTGTACAGTCCTCTGGTATTTTTTTAAAAATTTATTGGACTAACATATTAACATATATATATAAAACCTAAAATTTCACCTATTAACCATATTCAAATAATAATTCATTGCTGTTAAAATTTTTTCACAATATTGTACTGCCATCACCACCCCACCATCCATCACTAAAACTTTTCCATCCCACAGAACAGGAACTATACAAATTAAGCATTAACCTCCCATTTCCTACCCCTGTTAAACTGTATTCTAATGGTTCCTCAGAAAACTAGCAATAGATCTTCCATATGATGCAGCAATTCCACTGCTGGGTATATACCCAGAAGAACTGAAAGCAAAGACACAAACAGATATATGTACACCAATGTTCATAGCGGCATTGTTCACCATTGCCAAAAGTTGGAATCAGCCCTGGTGCCCCTCAACAGATGAATGGATAAACAAAATGTTGTACATACATACAATAGAATATTACTCAGCTGTAAGAAGGAATAAAGTGCTAACACACAGAATAACGTGGATGAATCTTGAAGACCTTATGTTGAGTGAAGCAAGCCAGGCATTGAAGGATGAACAGTATATGACCCCACCAATTTGAATTGAGGAAAGCGAGCAGTTGCTGAGAACCATTGTCTGAAAGATAGGTTAACAAGGGAGAGAAAGAGAAGAGAAGGTTGTGAGCCTTCACCCATATGGACATAATCTATGGTAAAGTGATAGAGTATAGTTGCATATTGAAGGATAGGACAGGTGGGTAGTGATATTACTGGGTTTGGTAGTGCAGGGTGGACAGGTGGGTAGATTAGGAAGGATGGGTTAGAATACCCAGGATACTGGGGGGAGAGATGGGAGGGGGACTAGGTGCCTAATAGGGGAGGGTAATCAGTGTGTCAAGTCCTCTTGTTGCATGTAACTATGAATCTCGTCATCCAATGAGTCAAGACAGGAAAGTGTTATGTCCCCTAGGGGGATGGGGAGGAAGGAACAGAAAAGATCAAACAGGGGGTATTTAGTGGTCAGGGGAAATGTTTTTCATTACCTTACAGTAATGGACACAGGACATGGTAAATATCATCAAAAATTATTAAACTGTACCATCTAAATTGTAAACTATACTGTAGGCCATTGACAATGTTTAGTAGCTATGTCTCACTATCTGTATAACAGTTATAACAATGCTATCATCCACATAAAAAAGGTTTTAATATGGGGGAGGAAAGAGGAAGGAGGTTGGGTATATGAGTTTCTAGTATTCTGTGTGTGACTTTGCTGTGACCTAAAACTTCTTTGAAAATTAAATGAAAAATTGGGAGACACTGGGTAGTGAGAGGGGGAAGGTGTCACAGTACGGACTGGACACCTGATAATGCAGTGATAAAAGAAAATATAATAATAAATATTTTTTATTAAATTTTTTTTGTTTTTTACCATTTTTTTGAATGTCCCAATCCTTTAATTATATTTTAATTTTAGTTTTTTTTCTGTTTCCATGTATTTTATCTCTTACAATTGAGTTATCATTATTATTTCATTTTCCTATTAATTGTATTTGGCTATTCATATAGGCTTCATCTACAAGGAAGGTTTAAATCACAGAAGGGTTACAATGGGGGCAGTAGAGGATCATTGGTGGGGAGTGTCTGGAATGTGGTTTCATGGGAGGAAGTTCACCTGAATATACATGAAAGATATATAAAAATGTTCAAATGATCAATGCATGGGGCATAGTCACAGTGAGTAGACAATCACTCAAAAAATGAGGGAATATAGAATTCCCAGCCTGGAGAGCTCTGCCACATTCTCCAAGGGAGCAGCAACAGTTCCCCATGTGCAGGGGCAGTGTCTGGCAAAGTAGGATGGTCCACTGATGGGTTCTTGTTATTGATGACTAGCCTTATGAGTCTTTGCTTTTGTAATTGAAACTTAGTCTTCTGTTATGGGGTACCTAACAGTTTCCATCTGAGAGCCTCCTTGTTGCTCAAATGTGGCCTCTCTCTAAGCCAAACTCAGCATATGAATGCATTACCTTCCCCCAGCATCGGACATGACTCCTAAGGATGAGCCACCCTGGCAATGAGGGATTAATACCAAGTGCCAACTGGCAATATGACTGGAAAAAGACCTTGAATAAAAGGGGGAAAAGGTAAAGACAAATGAGTTCATGTGGCTAAGAGACTTCAAAGAGAGTCGGGAGGTCATCCCCAAAATAACACTTATGTACACCTCAGTAGCATCTAATAGGACACCAAAGTGGCTATCACCCCACACAGAGGGGCTCCTGAGGGCCCTGGAGACACCTAGGTCCTATATAAGGGGGATAGCTCCAGAGATTGATGCCTTTTTAGTGGGCTCTACTTTGGAATCTGTGCTCCTGAGAGTGACAAAGTTGGACTCAAATAAGTCCTCCCTGCACATGGTCCATCAGTCCCTTCTATTCAAACCTATATGTGAGGCTGGTGTTTGTAGGTGTACTTCCAGAGACTGGAACCTCTGGCCTGCCTATGTGCCAGCTGTGCCTAGAAACTTGGTGGAGTTGCAACTCATACTTTACAGCTAAATGGACTCACCCAAGTCACCTGGTGAGGAGATGACAATGATGGACAATGGCCATCCCAGGGAATGGAGAGAGCGTCCAGCTGAAGGCAGGATAATCCCATACACCATATTCATGGGATATAAACCCACTCTCACTTTGAGATGGAGTGGACTTCACCATTCCAGTTCCCTCGGGATTGGGGGAAGAGCTATGGACTAGAGTGGACTTAATGATATTCTGTTGTAGACATATTGTGATTCAAGCAATGGAAGAAATTACTACAGTGAGTTGGAGCCAGTGGCCACTGTATACTTTTGGGGCAGGGAAGGGAAAAGCAGTTGTAATACAGGGGCTTTTTCAGTACTTGGGAATTATCTTGAGTGACATTCAATGACAGATATAGGCCATTTTACATCAGCATATACCATGCAGAACTGCATGGGAAAGAGTGTGGCCTACAATGGGAACTATGGTCCATGCTTAGTGGCAAAGCCCCAGGATGTGTATATCCATTGCAGGTGATGTGCCACACTAATGAAAGATGTTTATGTGGGAGGTTATGGGAGGTGTGGGAGGTGGGGAACATGGGAATCCCTGTAATTTTTGCATAACATTTATGCAATCTAAGCATCTTTTAAAATATAAAATAATAATTTAAAAAACTGTATTCTAGTTTCTGACTCTATGAATTTGCTTATTCTAATGAATTCATATCAGTGAGCTATGATACACAATATTTGTCCTTTTGTGCATGGCTTATTTCACTCATCATGATGTCATCATGGTTGATCCATAGTGTCACATGTATCAGAACATCCTTCCTTTTTATGCTGAATAATATTCCATCTCATGTATATACCACTTTTGGTTTATCCATTCACCTGCTGATGAAAATTGTGCTACTTCCATCTTTTAGCAAATGTGAATTATGTCACCATGAACATAAGTGTACAAATATGTGTTCAAGTGCCTGCTTTCAATTCTTTGGCATATTCCTAAAAGTGGGATAACTGAGTCATATGGTAATTGTATATGGTAATTATAACTTTCTGAGGTACAGCCAAACTGTTTTCTAATTTGGTCATTTGTATATCTTTTTTTGAGAAATATCTATTGAAATCTTTTGTCCATTTTTAAATTGGGTTGTTTGCCTTTTTATTGAGTTGTAGGATTTTTAAATATATATTCTGGATGTTAAAACCTTATTAGATATGTTGTTTCCAAATATTTTCTTCCATTATATAGGGTGTTCTTTTTACCTTCATGATGTACAAAAGTTTTTGATTCTGATGAAATTTCATTTGTTTAGGTTTTCATTATTGCTCATGTTTTTGTTGTAAAATCCAAGAAACCATTGCCTAACACAAGGTCCAGAAGATGCTTCCCTGTATTTTCTTCTAGGAATTTTACAGTTTGGGTTCTCACCAATGGTCTTTTATCCATTTTGAGTTGATGCTTGTATATAATGTGAGGTAGGATCCACTTTTATTCTTTTGCATATGGAGATAGTTTTCCCAGGAACATTTTTTGAAAAGGCTATTCCTTACCCCATCATGTGAACTGGGCACCCTTGTTGAAAATCAGATGACCATAAACATGAGGGTTGATTTCTGAGGTCACAATTTTATTCCATTGGTCTATATGTCTGTATTTTTGACAATACCATGCTGTTTTTATTATTATATATTATAATAATTTTAAAAAATATTTTAAAAAATTGTTGTAATAAGTTTTAAAATAGGGATGTGTGAGTCCTCCAACTTCACTCCTCTTTTCCAAGATGCCTTTAGTGATTCAGGCCCTTTACACTTCCATTTAAATTTTTCATTCTTCTTTTTTCAAGATGGCTTTGGCAGTTTGGGGCCCCATATATTTCCATATAAATTTGATGTTGGTTTTTCCATTTCTGCAAAGGAGACTGTTGGAATTTTTGTTTGGGATTGTACTGAATTTCTAAATTGCTTTGGGTAGGATTGACATCTTAACAGCATTAGTCTTTCAAACCATGAGCACAGAATATCTATCCATTTATTTAGATGTTTCCTGATTTTTTGCACCTTTTTTTTTAGTTTTCTGTGTACAAGTCCTTTAGGACCTTGGTTAAATTTATTCCTAGGTATTTGGTTGCTACTTTAATGGAAGATTTTTCTTGATTTTCTCTTCTGCTCATTCATTTCTAGTATATATAAACAATACTGAATTTTGGGTGTTGATCTTGTACACCACCATTTTGCTGAATTTGTTTATTGGCTCTAGTAACTTTGTTGTAGATTTTTTAAGATTTTCTAAATATATAGATGTATATCATCTGCAAATGACAAAAGTTTAACTTCATTTACAATTTAGATGACTTTTTTTTCTTGCTTAACTGCTCTGGCTAGATCTTCTAATACAATGTTGAATAATAGTGGTAACAATAAGCATCTTTATCTTGTTCCAAATATTAGAGGGAAAACTGTCAGTCTTTCACTATTGAGTGTGATGTTAGCTGTGGATTTTTCATTTATGCCCTTTATTATGTAGTAGACGTTTCCTTCTATTCCTATTTTTCTAAGTGTTTTATTCAAGAAAGTATACTAGAGTTCATCAATGCCTTTTCTGCATTAATGGAGAAGATCATGTGATTTTATTCCTTTTGTTTTGTTGCATTAATTTTTTTATGTCGAACCACCCTTGTGTATCTGGGGGAAAAGTCCACTTGATAATGGTGTATAATTATTTTGATGCACAGTTGGATTCAACTGGCATGTGTTTGTAGAGTATTTTTGCACCTATATCCATAATAGAAATTGGTCTGTAATTTTGTTTTAGTATCTTTAGCAGGTTTCACCCAGGAGAAAACAACATAAAATCTGCTGCCAGTTAGCGCAGGCAGCAGAGGGAAGCATGTAACTCATAGGCCACCCAGGGCATCCTGCTGGGCCCCTGACACCATCCTGTGTCCTGTCCACTTCAGAATGTGATGCTCAGGCAGAATTGGCCATATATCATCTGACAGGCCCTGAGGCATCCCCTCTTGGGGGCTTGCTTCCTGGCACAGCTCCAGCCTGACCCTGAAGGTGACTTTGGATATTTTTTTCTGGTTAGGCTTAGACTTGGGCTCAGCCAGGGAGAAGGGAATAGAAAAATTTTTGGAGTCTAGGGTGATGATTCAAGGAGGTGGATAAGAGCAGAATCATTGAAGAGGGAAATCATGTGAAGGAGGGCCTGGACAAGCACTGAGACTTGTGCATGCACCAACCTGGCAGAGGCACCCTCTCTTGTCATTATAGTGTATTGGACAGCCTTGTGGACCGTCAAGAGCAGAACAGAGTCCTAGGCTGGCAAGAGCTCCCCTGAACCCTTGGTAAAGCCCAGGCCACCTTGGACCAGGACTACGGGGAGTGAGACCTGACTACAACTTCAGCACCAGGGAGAATGGGAAAATCATAAACCAGTCTGATGCACATAGAGTGAATGCAGGGTGATGGGGCTGAATGTAGGGGGAAGGAGAGATCCTATTTGATTCCCCTAATAGAAAGCATATACAGCTGGAGAAAGTGAAACTGAAACCAATGGCTGCAGTAAAAAAAAGATTGAGGCACTAAATCTAAATGTAACAAACTGATGAGAGTAGTACCTGCATGGATGATAAGTGAACACTTGACATCATAAGGAAGGGGAATTCATGTTGACAGAGAGATGTCACTTCAACATCAGGCAGGACAGATTCAGGCGGGGGGACCTGAAACATTGGATGGAGAACATCCGCATTGATAGGGTGTGTGGTATGTATGGACCAATGAACCTATGTCAGAGGAGCACCCTCAGTCGTCTCCTTCCATGATTCCACACTGCCTGCAAAGGGAAACATATCCCACCAAGGTAGAAGACCAGTGGTGGGACTGGTGGGAGAGGAAAACCACCAACAGGAGAGAGGGGGCATTCTGCAAATGCTGCAGGACTGGTGCACAGGGACCTTGGGATGGAAGGCCACTGAAATGGAGGAATAGGGCCCCAAGTCAGGTTGGGCTGGCTGGCTGACATGGCCCTGCCAGGGGACTGCATGTGTCACCTGGCAGGCTTGGATCTCATCCTACCAAATCCTCCTCCCACCTTCTCTCCTAACTCAGGTGGCAGGACTGCCCCGACCCCAGAGCTGGAGGCCTCCTCCTCTCTCCCTTCCCCCACTCTGTCCATCCCATCCTTGCTCCACAAAACCACTCTCACATCCTATCCTTAGGCATGTGGAAGCCACAACCACACTTCTTAAGGAAAAACATTCTGTAGGGTAAACAATGAGATAGTACTACTCCCCTAAGAGAATGACAAAATTGCTATACCTAGCACTTCTAGCAAAATATTGAATAACAGTAGTGACAGTGGGCATTGTAGGGATCTTCTTAAGCTTATCAATAAAGATGTCAGTCTTTCACCATGGAAATCTGTATGAGCTCTTGGTTTTTCATATATACCATATACCATTAATCTTGTTGAAGAAGTTTCCTTCTGCTCCTATCTTTTACTGTGTTTTAATCAAGAAAGGATACTGGATTTTGTCAAATGCCTTTTCTGCATCAATCCAGATGCTCATGTGATTTTTCTCTTTTTAACTTTCAGGGTGGCATATTACATTAATTGATTTTCTTGTGTTGAACCACACTTGCATAACTGGTATAAAACTCACATGATCATGGTGTATAATTTTTTTTTTTTTGAGATAGTGGGACCAGGGATTTAATCCAGGAACTCGTATGTGGGAAGCTGGCACTCAACTGCTGAGCCATATCAGCTCCCTTGAGTTGTTTTTTCATTTGTTTGCTTGTTGTTATTTAGGAGACACCGGGGACCAAACCCAGGACTGCCAATATGGGAAGCAGGGTCTCAGCCACTTGAGCCACATCCACTCTCCCATGGTGTATAATACTTTTAATGTGCAGATGGATTAGATTTGCAAGTATTTTGTTGAGGATATTTGCATTTATATTTATTAGAGAGATTGGTATGTAAGTCTCTTTTCTTGGAGTATCTTTGGCTTTGGTAGTAGGGTGATGTTAGAATGGATTAGGTAGCATTCCCTCCTCTTCAATTTTTTGGAAGAATTTGAGGAGTATTGGTATCAATTCTTCTTGGAATGATTCATAGAATTCACTTGAGATGCTATTTTTATCCTGGGCTTAGCTTTATTGGTAGTTTGTTGATGACTGATTAAATCTCTTGTGATTTTTCTGTTGAGGTCACCTATTTCTTCTAGGGTCAGTGTAGGTTCTTCATGTGCTTCTAGGAGTTTGTAGATTTCATCTAAGTTGGTGAGTTTGTTGGCATACAGTTGTTCATAGTATCCTTTTATGATGTTTATTTCTCTGGTATCAGTGATAATGTGCCTTCTCACATTCTTGATTGTATTTGAATCTTCTATGTCTTTTCCTTGTCAGTCTAAATAAGAGTTTTTCAATTTTGTTGATCATCTCCAAGAACAAACTTTTGATTTTATTGAAACTTCTCATTTGAATGAGTGAGCTTCCTTTCCACTTTCCCCTCTGGGAATGTTAATCTCTTCTGGTTTGTTTTTTTTTTTTTTTTTAGGGGGTACCAGAGATTGAACCCAGGACTTCATACATGGGAAGCAGGTATGCAACCACTGAGTTACATGTGCTCCCCAATGAGAGTTGTTTTTGTTTGTCCTACTGTTTTCAGAAGGTACTGGGGAATGAACCTGGGACCTCATACATGGGAAGCAGGTGCTTAACCACTTGAGCTACACCTGCTCCCCTGTTCTGTTTGTTTTTTATTTGCCTCTATATATTTTTAATATTCCTTTCATTATCTCTAGATGTTTTTACTGGAGGGCTAATTTTGGTAGGAGGGTCTTTCTAGAGTTGACCTTCCCAAATCGGTTTTCTCAGGTAAAATAGGCCCAGGGACCCACAAAGTGGATGTACATTGTTTCCAATGTGCCCTGGAATGGAAACTTGAAAGGCTGACAATCTTCCCTTTGATGCCTCCCAGAATCTGTGCTTTTCTGACTTGTCCAGCAAATAATACTCTTAATCCAGCTGTTCCTCATGTTCCTAATGTGGTACTTTGCCTTTCATTCTCAGACAACTTTGCTTCTGTCAGGGATTTGGTTAAGATAGAGGCTGCCAGCTGCGCTGGAGCAAGAAGGAACTGTTTTGCAAATCCTATATCTTGTGGTGTAAATTCTCTAATAAACCACCACAACCTGTGCTGGGACTTGTCTAGCCCCCCTTTTCTTGTAAAACAGCTTCCCATCAGCAAGCTGTTCCCCACCAGTCCAAGAAGGCTCTATCTCTAAATTATCCCCAATTCTTTTCCTGTTGGGGATCTGTTTGAAACAGAGGCTACTGATTGCTTTCTGACCTTGTTGGGTTGAAACTGCCCCTCTTGCCCCCAAGAAGCTAATAAAACTCCCTCCTACTTCCTCCTCTGCCAAGGGCTGGTTTGTAGCAGAGGCTGTGGTATGACTTTCTATCCTAGACAGATTGAAACTGTCCCTGTTGCCCCAGGAAAGTGATAAAATTCTGACCTAATTTCTCTCCTGCTGTGGGAGTATTGTAGATGTGGCTGCTCATGGCTTTCTGACCTGGGTGAATAAATACTCTATCTCCTTAGAGCTGGCATCCAGTATTCTGAATCAATGAATCAAAAGCCACAGTCCATACCCAGCCATGTACTCCTCAATTGCTTTTGAGAAAGGGGGCTTTTATTTCCAGCCACAGAGTGGCTCCCAAGGGGGACTGGCATGCCAACAGAACATAAGCACAAACTTCCGTAGTGTGGAGGGATGTACTTACAAATCTTGATTGCAGTTTGGCTCTCTCTTCCTTCTGCTCTTCCCTGGAGGGTTCACAGTGTTCTTCTTGTCTCTGGAGACCCCAAACAGTTGAGTTAGACAAATCCCTGTTGATTATTGGCTGCCCTGGAAGACAAACTGAATCCTTGAGTTCCTTACTACACCATCTTGGGTCCCCCATCCTATGCAATTATTTGATGGACATAGGATGGTTGGTTGGCAGGTTTGTTCTTTACGAACTTTGAATGTGTTATTCCACCACACTATGGCCTACATAGTTTATGGTGGGAAGTTAGCTGCTATTCATTTTGAGTTTCCTTTGTAAGTGATGAGCTGTTTTTTCTTACTAATTTCATGATTTTTTCCTTGATTTTGAATTTCAGCATATTTTCTCTAATATGTCTATTTTTGATTCACTGTGTTTATCCATCTTTGAATTCTTTGAGCTTCCTAGCTTACTTGATTACTCCCTTGTAGTTTCTGACCACAGTAGTGCTCTTCTCAGCCATCTCTTCCCTAATTCTCTCTCTCAATCTAGCTGACCCCCAATGTAGTCTATATATTCACTGAATCAATGTATTCCTCCCACTTGTTCCCACCACAACTTCCACTGATTTTTAGATGACATTTGGTTCAAACATCTCCACACGGTTGCAAGATTTTTCAGATCCTCTGGGAATACATTAGTCTTTATCTGTTTTACAACTTGATTCTCATCCCAGTAAAAATCTCTAAGTCATGGATCTGGGGTTGGAGATAGGCACAATGGCATGCTTTGATTTGATTTACACCTTTGCATTAGGAGCTAAGTGCAAATGGATTTGGGGAGAGTTTACATGTCTTTTTGGTTAGCTTCTCCTGTCTGGACACCACTCCCTTCACAGACTTGGCATTTAAGGTGAAGGTATCAATATTCTAAGTGGTGTCCACATCTAATGTAGAGCCTCCATTCCATGAGTGGGGACAGGTGGAATATGAGAGCACCCACTTCTCCACCACACTAACCATGAACTTAGTCACCACAACAGTTAGCTAATGGAAGGAAGAGAAATGCTGACCAACTGTATATACTCAGATAAAAGTCATCTGAGTGGAAGTTGAGGGAAGGAGAGCCCCATCCTCTTGGCTTCACCAATATGAAGTGATATTTCTGCCTTTATGAATATGGAGGAATAGGGAAGGAGTGATTTTGTTTCAAATATCATGGATACTCCATTTTATTATTAAAGAGACATAGATGGCTATAATATTGAATTTTCTGTTTAGGGGAATATTCTAATATGAGGTAGAAGATTTTCAAGGGAGTTTAGTGTAGGTTCCAGAATTGGCTTTAATATGATACTTAGCTCTAGATTATTTCATGCAGACAATCAGCTTATTTCAATGCCTTAAAGTGAAATTCTTTACCTTTGTTCCTAAATCCACTAGCTGAATTTAGTCACTTCCTGCAAATATATCAGTTATGAAGGCTAGACATCCCTTTAAAGTTCCAGTTTTGCATAAAACTCCAGGAATTTCTCTATGGAAAGGATTTCTTCAACTTCCTCGTACCTTGATGTCAAGTTTAAAACTGAAAAATATCTGAAAAGTACACCAAATCTTTGTCAAAACCAGTCCCAAACTTTTCCTAAATGAGGAAAAATTGCTAAGTTATTTGAGATTTATTGATATGGAGGCACAAAAAGGATGCTAAATAAATTATCTTCTTATCTTCAAGTTCATATATAAAACAAAAAAGTGGTAAAATAAGGAATACTTGTCTGTATACAATTTTAACCTATCATTCCTCGTTTTTAGGCCCAGCATACACAAAATGCAACATTCTTCTGCGTGTTCAGTATTTTACACTTAAAGTTCAAGTTAAATGATTTTTCTCATTCTCTCAGATGTTTTCCAATGGAAATCTTTAATCTAATGCGACGTGTCTACAGTAGCTGTATGGCCATGTGAAGTCTTTTGTCCTGTCTCAATTTGAAAGAGGAAGATTGAAAAACATGAAGAAAACTCTCAAAGAAAATCTCCAAAGCAGGAATTCTGATGGAATGAATTGAGTTTTATCTGGATAATTGTAACTCTGAGACCTGTTACACGGTCATTTTGTAAATTGCAGTGAAAGTGCTAATATGGCAAAAGGTGTTATTCTGAGCACCTTACTTGGTTTCTGCACTACCCACACAGTAGTCTTCGGTGTCAGGCTGCACCTCCTTTTATTTCATAGATGATGTGAGAAGGGCAGAGGAAGCTTATCATATACTCCTGACACTCATTATGAAGGCCAGTGTCAGGTAGGTATCAAAGCCAAGCAGCTCAATTCCACAGCAACTTAATTATACCTTATTTCTGGCTTATTTTTGGTGTATTTTGAAGGTGGAGATGAAGAACTGTGAGAGATGTGGTGCATCAATTACACTGAGTTTAAAGGCAAAACCAAATTTGTAATAGTAGTAAAACTTAAATTCTCTCTGTTGAACATAAGGGAAATGGCTCATTCCTCCCTCCCATCTCACTTAACAGTTACTTTACAAAACCCATAATTGTAAATTCTACTTGTCATCCATTTAAATATATGTAAATTTAAGAGGTATGATTTTTAATAAGACTCTTAAAACTTTCATCAAAAATGAAAGTCTCCTCGAGGAATGATTTCATTTCTATTTTTTACACATTTTTTTCTTTATTAAGAAGTGCATTTACAGAACAATCATGCAGAGAAAAGGGAATTTCCATGCACCACCCAACACCAACACCTAGCATTTGGGTGGAATATTTGTAACAAATGATGATAGCACATTTTAATTATTCTATTAATTAAAGTCCATGGTATAACTTAGGTCTCACTCTTTGTGTAGTATAGTTCCTTGGATTTTTAAAAAATGTACTTTGCTACTACATATAAAATATAACATTACCACTTTTAAACACATTCAGATATACATTTCAGTGCTGTTACTTTTGTTCAGAGTTGTGATACAATCACCACCATTCATTACCATAACATTCACCTCATTCCAAATAGGAATCCTGTACATTTTAAGACTTCAGTTCCCATTCCAATTCTCAAAACTGTACTCTGGTAACCTATATTCTAGATTTTGACTCTATTAGTTTGCTTATTCTAACTCTTTCAAATCAGTAAGATCATACCATATTTATGCTTTTGTGTTTGGGTTATTTCACTCAACATGTCAACAAAGTTCATCCATGTTGTCACACATACCAAGACTTCATTTTATTTACTGCTAAATAATATACCATTTTATGTATATTCCACATTTTATACATACATTCATCAGTTGATGGACACTTGGCTTACTTCCATCTTTTGACAATTATGAATTATGCTGCTATGAAAATTGGAGTGCAAATATCTGTTTGAATCTCTGCTTTTCATTATTTTGGATGTACAGCAAGTAGTGAGATTGTTGGGTCATATGGCATTTCTATATTTAGCCTTCTGAGGAATGCCAAACTCTCTTCCACACTGGCTGTACCATTTTACATTGTCATCAACAATAAATGGGTGTTATTTCTCCAAATTTTCAACACTTATGATTTTCTATTTTTAAATAGCAGCTATTTGAATGGGCCTGAAATGATATCTTTTGTAGTTTTCATTTGCATTTCTCTGATAGCTAATTATATCGAGTATGTTTTCATGCCCTTTCTGGTCACTTGTATGTCTTCTTTGGAGAAATGTCTATTTAAATCTTTTGCTCATTTTTAATTGAGTTCTTCATCTTTGTGTTGCTAAGTTGGATTTCTATACTTATGCTAGATTGTAAACCTTTTATCAGCTATGTAATTCCCAAATACTTTCTCCCATTGTGTATGTTGTCATTTTACTTTAATGATAATGTCCTTTCAGGTACAAAATTTTTTATTTTGATCAAGTCCCATTTATCTTTTGTTGTTGTTGTTTTGTTTGGGCTGTGGGTATAAAGCCTAAGAAACTTTTGCCAAAGAAACCATTACCAATACCTTGGTATTGACATGTTTCCCTACATTTTCTTCTTGGAGTTTGAAAGTTCTGGTTCTTATCTAAAAGTTTGATCCATTTTAGTTAACTTTTTTTCCCACTAAGGGTCTTTTATTCATTTCATCACATTAGAGATCATTTCTTTCTGGGAAGTCTTTAATTCCCATGGGCTGGGTTAGGACTCTCCTTCTGGATCCCAGGGAGTCCTCTCTAGGCTAAGAACCCCAAGGAAGTGCTCTACAGTGTCCCTGAGTCTCTGGCCTAGCCCAGTTGAATTTTGTATATGGTATGAGGTAGGAGTCCTGTTTCTTGCTAAAGGAAATCCAGTTTTAACAGCATGATTTGTTGAAAAGACTGTTCTCTCACAATTAAATGGTTTTTCCCTCTTGTCAAAAGTCAGTTGGTTAGACACTTGAGTCTTTGGGCTCTCCATGTGGCAGCTGGGCCCAGAACCTCAGTGGACCAGCAACTCCTACTCTACAGCTCATTGTACTTCACACAGGACAACTGGCGGGGAGACAAGGATGGACAACGGCTATCCCAGGGAACAGAGAGTATGCAGCTGCAGGTAGGATAATCCCATCCATCTTGCCCATGGGATATAACCTCCTCTCAATTGGAGGTAGAGTGGATATCACCATCCTAGACTCCTCAGTATGTGGGGAAGAGCTATGGACTAGATTGGACTTACCGTATTCTACTATAGACATATTGTGATTCAAGCAATGGAAGAAATTACAACATTGATGTGGATCCAGTGGCCACTGGATGCTCTGGGGGCAGGGAGAGGGAAAGCAGTTGTAATACAGGGGCTTTTTTGGGACTTGGGAATTGTTCTGAGTGACATTGCAATGACAGATATAGGTCATATTATATCATCATATAACATGCAGAACTGTGTGGGAGAGAGTGTGGTCTACAATGTGAACTATGGTCCATGCTTAATGGCAAAGCCCCAGCATGTGTTTATCAATTGCAATGAATGTGCCACACTAATGAAGGATGTTTATGTGGGAGGTTGTGGGAGGTATGGAAGGTAGAGCATATGGAAATCCCTATATTTTTTGTGCAACATTTATGTAACCTAAGTATCTTTAAAAAAAATTTTTTTTTAAATCAAAGGACCATAAATGTGAGGGGTGATTTCTGAGCTCTCAATTAAATTCCTTTGATATATCTGTCTTTCCTTACACCAGTACCATATTATTTGATTACTGTGGCTTTGAAATAAGTTTTAAGAACAAGAAGCATGATTCCTTCAACTTCATTCTTTTATTTTTTTCATTCTTCTTTTTAAAGCTGGCTTTAGCTATTCAGTGCCCCTTATCCTTCCATATAAATTTGATAATTGGTATTTCCATTTATGCAAAGAATTTTTCTGGGATTTTGATTGGGATAGGAATGAATCTGTAAACTGTTTAGAATACGATTGGCATATTAATGATATTCAGTCTTCCAATCCATGAGCAATGTCCTTCCATTAATTTAGGTTTTCTATGGTTTCTTTTAGCAATGTTTTGTACATCCCATGTACAGTTCCTTTACGTCCTTTGTTGGATTTATTCCTAGATATTGGGTTATTTAGTTGATATTCTGAATGGAATTATTTCTTGATTTCTTTTTCTTTCATTGCTTGTGTATAGAAACACTGTTGATTTTGGAATGTTGATCGTGTACCCTGTCATTTTGATGAATACATGTATTAACTCTAGGAGCTGTGTTGTGGATTTTTTAAATATATATTTTCCATATATAGCCTCATATCATATGTAAATAGGGAAAGTTATACATTTTTCCTTTCCAGTTTGGATAATTTTACTTCCTTTATGTGCCTAAATGCTCTATCAAAAAAATTCAGTAAAATGTTGGATAACAGTGGTGATATTAGCCATCCTTGTCTTGTTCCTTATCTTAGAGGGAAAACTTTCCATCTTTCATCATAAAGAAAGCTGTTAGGTGGGGATTTCCATATATACACTTTATCACCTGGAGGAAATTTTATCCTATTCCTAATGTTCTATGTGTTTTTATCAAGAAATGTTGCTGTATTTTTTCAAATGCCTTGTCTGCATCAATTGTGATGATGATGTGCTTCTTTTCCTTCATTGTGTTAACGTGGTGTATTACATAAATTAATTTTCTTATGTTGAAACATATTTGCCTACTAGGAATAAATCTCACTTGATCATTCTGTATGATTCTTTTAATTTACTGTAGGATTGGTTTTTCCTCGTATTTTGTTGAGGATTTGTGCATCTATATTCATAAGAAACATTGGTCTGTAGTTTTCTTTTCTGGTGTTATCTCCATCTGACTTTGGTATGAGGGTGATATTTCCCTTATAGTATTAATTTGGGGGTGTTTTCTCCTATTCAATTTTGTGGGAGAGCTTGAGAAGAATTGGATTCAAGTCTCTTTGAAATGTTTCATAGAAATATCCTGTGTAGCCACTTAATCCTGGACTTTTCTTTGTTGGGAGATTTTTTTATTATTATAACTGATTCAATCTACTAATAATTTGTTTGTTGAGATCTTCTATTTCCTCTTGAGTCAATGCAAGTAGTTAGTATGTTTCTCAGAATTTGTTCATTTTATCTAAGTTGTCTAATTTACTGGTGTACAATTGTTCATGGAAAACTCTTAAACTCCTTTTTATTTCATCATGGCCAGTGTTATGTCCCACTTTTCATTTGTGTTTTTCATTATTTTTATTCCCACTACTTTTTCTTTCTCAGTCTAGCTAAAGTGTTGTGAACTTTATTGATATTTTCAGAGAACACCTTTAGGTTTTGTTGATTCTGTTGATTTCTTATTTTCTTTTCTTTTTTTTTTTTTTGAAGAAGGAGTAACAAGTTTTAATAAGCAGGGAAGAAAAACCTGCAAATTTAGCAGTTTGGAGACATTTAGTACAGGAACAAGAGCTCAAGAGTATTCCAAAAAAGCTGCAGATTTTAACACATTTTGTTTATAATCAGGAACTTGATTCAACAGGAAAGTGTTTCTGCATAATCCTGATCAGAAATTATTCTTTTTTTTTGTTCTGGTTTTTTTTTTTTTT
>JAKSZT010035385.1:809566-823426 GCA_026826555.1 Tolypeutes matacus | reverse complement strand
CTCTCTCTATTTTCACTTTTAATCTATTTTTTCTGCACTTCTGCCAGACTAATTTCAAGTGCTTTGTCTTTGAGTTAATTTACTCTTTATTCTGCCATCTCCAATTGAGTGCCTCCTTAGCATTTTTCATTTCGGTTATTGTGGCTTCAACTCCATTCATTCTGTTTGGTTCCCTTTTTAAAATTTCCATCTCTTTACTAAGATTCTCATATGCTCAGTAACTGTTTTCCTGGTATCCTTTAGTTCTCTCTGTATTTTCCTTTATCTCCTTGAGCATTTTTAAGGTCACTTTTAAAGGATTCATTTGATATTTCCACATTCTCTTCTTAATTGGTGTTTTCTGAATTTTTATCCTCTTCCTGTAGATAGGCCATTACTTCTTGTATTTTTGTTTGTCTTGTACTTTTTTGCCCTTGTAAATTTTAATATTTTAAAAAGTTAACTCTTCACCTTAAAGTGTCTGTTTTTTTTTTTTTTTTTTTTTTTTTTTTAACCATCTGGTGATATGGAAGATACTCTTGAGCTTCTGCCCTCCTATAGGAATATTTAACCAAGGCAAGAGCATTGTGCAGGGAACTCCATGTCTTTTGGGGCATCTGTCTTGTCAGAGATTTTGTCTTTGAGTTAAGTTTACAGGATTTTGGTTGTCCTCTTTATTCCCCAAGAGACAGATCTGCCTCTCACAGGTGTTTGAAGCCATCAGGATTTTGCCCCAGATTTTCTGCCTGTAAAGTTTCTTATAACTTCTTTTTTTCTCTCAAGTTGTTTTTCCCTGTAGGGCAAATTCTTGGAGGATGGACAAACTGGCATTGACTTTCTCAGGCAAAATATGGCCAGGGACCCAAAAATAGCATTGAGGCCAGCTCCAAAAGCCTTGGGGAGGGAGTCAGGATGGGAGCAAAGAGTTTCTCTGATGGCTTCTCATAGTTGACCTATCCTGGCCTGGTCAGCAAATGCAGCCCTTCAACAAAATGTGCCCCACATCCTTGAGGAAATGCAACATCTTTAAGTCTCCAATGCCCCACCCCTTTCTGGGGAGGGTTGAAACTATTTTTGGTGCAGCTTTTGTATGGGTGGGATGAAACTATGGCTACCTTCAGATCAGGGACCCCAGTTATCCAAATTTGCTCATCAAAAACAGTGATTAGTGATCCAATATTCACACCCTTATTATTGGAAAAGAGGGTGTTCATGTCCCTTACTGTTACCAGCAATCTACCTAGAGGCTGGACTCCAAGTTAGCCTGCTGCAAGCATGGGGCCTTGGCATTAGTAGCCACTGCATGGAGAGAACAATTTACCAAAAATTATCACCTTCTTCCTCCTGCTGTTTCCTGGTTGGTGAACAGTTTATGGCCTCTGGAGTTTCAAAGTTGTTTCAGACCATTCCTGCCTGTTTAATAGCTGTTTTGGTGAAAAGACTGTCTTCCCACCATCTTCCCAATCCATTACATTTTCCATTTTAAAAGTTTATTGAAGTATATCATTCATACATGAAAATATATAAACATTAAGTCTATAGTAGAATTATGAACTTACAAAGCAAACTTGCATATAGCATAAAGGGCTAACATTTAATAACCCCTTCACAATACTTTGCATGGCAGTGAAACATTTGTTACAAACTATGAAAGTGATTCATCAAACTATTACTACTAAATATAGCCAATATCTTACTTACACTTGATGCATTTTCCCACAATCCACAGAATATTAATATCTTGTATAATTATATATTTGTTATAGTTCATGAGAGAATATTTTCTTATTTTTTATGTCAACTACAATCCATCTTCCACCACAGGATTCACTGTGATATACAGTCCATTTCTCTGCCTTGGAATTCCAAAAAATGCAGCTATTCTGAACCATCATTCATTTGAATACAGTCAGGAATTCAATGGGCATATGAACAATCTGAAGATTTAAATCTCTGAGAAATGTACTTAGGTACATTGTTCAAATCAAAATTATAGGTTCAAATCAAAGTAGTAGAAGAATCATGATAAGGGGAATTATAAATGAGTATTATTATGCTATATTGGGAAAATAAATTAGCATAAATTCCCAAGTTGAGCCCAGCAAAGGGATGTAGATTTCATGAGGCTGTGTCTTGCCCCTGGTATCTGGACATTCTTAGAGCCCTGAAGAGCACTCTTGTTTGAGGCTTTGTTTACTTTGGCAGTTAGTGAAGTGTCTGAGACCTGAATAAGCATTACCTCCAGAATGACCTTGTGACTCACTTTAAGTCTCTTAGCCATAAAAACTTTTTTTATTTAATGTTTCCCCTTTTAGTCAAGGTTTTTCTCCAAATGCATCACTGCTTAGATCTTGATAATAATCCCTCTGTGCCAGGGAGGCTTTTCCTTGGGAGTCATACCCCACATTGGTGGGAATGCTTTGTATTTATTTTGAGTTTGGCTTAGAAAGAGGCCACCCTTTAGTAGCAAAGAGGTTTTCAGTTGGTAAGTCATTGGCATTAAGAATATTTAGACTAAACTTCAATTTTACAGGAATAAGGTTCACCTATATAAGCATTAAGATAAAGGACTTGACATATAAACCTGTTTTCTTTTCCTTATCACAGCTTATATATTCCAGAGATGTTTGATATTTTATTTGAGAAAGTAGCAGAGTTTCCACAGGATGTAAGTTTAATACTTTGTTAGCTGCTGTGTGGGCCTCTATCTGTTGAAAAAATATATCTATTACAATGCAAATACATTCATATCCCATAGAAGTATGGTTAAGGTGCATTTTTCTATATATATTACCCCACTATCAACACCCTGTACTATTGACTTAACTTTGTTATAGATCCTGAAAGAAAATTCTTCAAATTGTATTCTTAATTACAAACTTCAGCCACTTGAAAATTCACAGACTTATATGGTTGCCCATTTTATCCTCTGGTTTTACTTCTAGCCCCATAGATGGGCCAAAACTTCCCCTTTTAATCAGATTCACACTCACACTTCAGCAATTCTAATTACTGTCACATTGCTGCACAATCGTCACCTCTGCCCATTCCCAAGCTGTTAAAAATCATCCAAATTATAAGTTCTGCATATATTTAACATTGGCTCACCAATCTTTACTACTGTTTTATCACCTAACAACCTATCATCCAGACTATTCCTCCATGACTATGCTCACTATCCTTAGTTCATGTCAGTGAGATCATACAATATGTATCCTTTTTGGTCTGGCTTATTTCACTCAGCAAAAAGTCCTCAAGGTCCATCCATGTTGTCACTTGTGTCAAAACCCCATTCCTTCTTACAGCTGCATAATATTCCATCATCTGTATATACCACATTTTGTTTATCCATTCATTTGAAGATGGACCCCTGAGTTGCTTCCACCTTTTAACAATTGTGAATAATGTCCATTGGTGTGCACATATCTGTTCATGCTCCTGTTTCCAATCCTACTCAGTATATACCTAGTAGTTGGGTTGCCAGATAATATGACAATTCTATACTTAGCTTCCAGAGGAACTGCCAAATTGTGCTCTACAGTGGCTACACCATTCTACATTCCCAACAGCAGTGAAGGAGTGTTCCTATTTCTCCATGTCCTCTCCAATTCTTGTGTTTTTCTGTTTTTTAATAGCAGCCAGTTTAGCAGGTGTGGCATTATATCTCATTGCAGTTTTGATTTGCATTTCTCTGATAGCATGCTGTTGAGCATCTTTTCATGTGTTTTTTAGCCATCTGTATATCCTCTTTGGAAAAGTATCTTTTCAAGTCTCTTTCCCATATTTACATGGATAGAGTTTTTATTGTTGAGTTGTAGGATTTCTTTAGATATGTTGGATATTAGACCCTTATTAAGTATGTGGTTTCCAAATATTTTCTAACAGTGAGTATGCTGCATTTTCACTTTCTTGATAAACACCTTTGAGCACAAAAGATTTTAATTTTGAGGAGATCTGATTTATCTATTTTTTCTTTTATTGCTCATGCTTTGGTTGTAAAGTTTGTGAAGCCATTGCCTATGACAAGATCACATGAGTGATTCCCTACATTATCGTATATGAGTTTTATGGTCCTGGCCCTTATATTTTAACATTTGATCCATATTGAGTTAATTTTGTGTAGGGCATGAAATAGGGATACTCTTTCATTCTTTTGGATATAGATATCCAGTTCTCTTAGCACCATTTGTTCAAGATACTTTTCTGGTCCAGTTGAGTAGACTTGGCAGCCTTGTCAAATATCAGTGTGCCGTAGATGTGTATGTCTATTTCTGAACTCTCAATTCCGTTCCATTGGTCAATATGTCTATCCATGTGCCAATACCATGCAGTTTTGACACTGTAGCTTTGTAGTGTACTTTAAAGTCAGATAGCATGGGTCCTGCAGCTTCCTTTTCCTGTTTCAAGATGTTTTTGACCATTTTGGGTCCCTTGCCCTTCCAAATCAATTTGATAATTTTCTCTACTATTTTCATCTTTGGCTTACACAACATGAAAACTTGCCAGATTCCAGTTTTCTCAAGTGTTCATCATCTTTTGTTCTCCACACTCTTTCATTCCCATTTAGGATTGAAAAAATCAACCTGTATTTTTATTGTTGTTTTGTTTTTTAAAACTGTTAAAAATTCAACCCATGAAATATCAGGCATATGACACTTGAGGCTTTCACTCTGTGCTCTGGTGTTCTGCACACATATTCTGCTGTACAGTGTTGTCTTTAAAATCCTCACTTCTATTTCCTTTGTCAACCAGAGGACAGAAAGCTTTCTTGGATTTACATAATTTATTATGGTTACTGAATTTTCAGTGTTGTAGTTGGTGGTTATGCACATTCTGTTGTTATTTTCTATGAGATATGAATATTGTCATTTCCTTCAAAAAACCAAGAGAGCTTAGGTCAGTGTATTCCTGCTATTTCTTTAACTGCACCAATTTCAGAGAAGATGGATGTAGTTGGGAAGCAGGACACCTGAGTTTGTGTCTGAGACCTAGATAGGGTGGGGTCAGAGCTGCCTCCTAAGGAGGGTCATTATGGAAAAGTTGGAAATGGGGCATCAGTAAAAGAGAAGGAATATAACATCCTACTCTCATGCTCTGCCCCTCTCTCCATTCACACCTGGACAATCCCTGGCTGAAATTCTGGGATCATTACAATGGAATTACTGTGATGTTCAGATCATCCCTTATTCCATATAGCTCAATCCACGGATGTCCTTGGATAATTTTATTTAATTTCCATTGCCCATCATGCAGGAATAGAGCTGACTTATGTTAAAAATAAGTCTAAGAATGCAGAACAGGGGGCACTATATAACTCAGGGACTGACTCTTTGTTCAGTAGAATGTTGAATAATGTGTGTGCTGTACCCATAACCCATAGTTTTTTACTTAAAACCATCTTCTTCTGGGCCTTTGTCTTTATCTTTCCACTTCAACATTTTAACATGAACTCTAAGCTTAGCATCTCATTGACTTGGACAACCCCAAGGAACAAAATAATTAAAATGTGTTCTTCTATGTGAATGATCATCAAATGGATTAGCAGTGTTTATGTGATTATGAAAGTAAGGTCAGATTTTGACACACATTGTTGAGTTTTCTGATACTCTGCAGCTTTAAAACTATATCTTATGGGTAGGATAATTAAAGAAAACTTTTAATGGAAACAAGCCTGAGACTAGATGAAAACTGAATCTTTAAAGTAACTTTAAATTAACTAGCTGTCAGGTTCTTCATTTGAATATAGTGCATATATTCAGATAGTGGGTTTGGGGGAAAGGCAATAGATTTCATCATTAAATGATGACCTAGACTTTTATTTCATGGGAAATCATCCACAGAAAACTAGCAGAAGGTAGTTAGGGTCAGGTCTGAGAATCTGAACTAATCTGCTTTGAATAATCTTCCATCTGAACTAAGAAAATTTCTATGGAACATCAAATCCAATTGTATAGCTATCTTAGAAATTTTGGAAAGAAAAGGGGAAGTCTGTAGTATTGGAACTAAGACAATTTCCTCTTCCACTCCAGACTGCTGTTGAAAAAAACTCAAGTCCACCCCTCTCCCTGGCCCCAAATCAGAAGGCTTTCTCACTTGAAGGAGAAGATAATAATTCTCACCCATTTCTGCAGCTCTCTATTGCCAAGGCTAATTTCAGGAGTAGTGTGGATACTTCTGTCTTCACCTAACTCCTACTTGTGGAACACAAACTGTACTTTTGATGGGTGCCACTGAGAATCGTTATAACCTGATTGCCACTGTGCATGCTCAGAAAGCGGTGGTCGCATGGCAAGAAAAGTAAGCTGTGAAGATTTCAGTCTACTTCCCTCCCTCCATTGAGTGCTTAGTTCCAAAATCAGGACTGCCACTCAGAGAAGTTTTCCATTGTCCATAACCACAGCTCTAGATCCCTGATTCAGAGATCTTGTTTATGTGGAGAAGAAAGCTCTAAAAGGGCTAGCTACTCCTCTCTTCTCAAAGGAACTGGCTACTTTTGTGACAGAGTGGAGAAATTCAAGTCTACATATGCTCCCAAAAACAGCGTGGTTGGTGGGTATAGGTTTAATGTATTCATTGAAAATACAGATTAAACTGTTGTTCAACTAATTTGTAAGAGAAAACCAAAGAAGGAGATGGCTTGGAAGAGTTTTCCTGAGGATATGAAAAATATCAAACAGAGATCAAGAAAATTTCTTCAGGTGAGATGAATCTGATTGGATTAAACTGTAGAGTAACTATTCCTCAGATCATTGTTGAAAACAATATAGACATAAACCTGGAATCAGTGCAGCATAATACCTTCATGTGGTCAGGGAAAGAGTATAAGAAAGCCCTGCCAAAACCACTGTCAATATAGGGTGAAACTGGAATTACCTAAAATTGTGCATCCCAGAGAAGGATCACTGGAGCCTTAACACTGTGGAAGGTGCAGGAATTGACTTTAGTAAAATGATTCAGGAGATTACTTAAAAAATAAACAAAGAAAAAATACAAAGTCCAGATACTGAGGAGAACCATGCCATACTGGCATTGTGGCATAAAAAGAAACAGGTAAGTATGAACTCTACCCTTGACAAAAATGAAAGCATAAAAATGCTTGTTTTGCAGGACTTAAGTAATAGTTAAATGAAAAATACTTCTATATAGTCATTACATTGCATATTCAAGGAATAGGGGGAAACAAGATTAAAGAAGGAAAGGATGGTGTGATGGATGGTGGAAATATTGCCTCAAAAAGGGAATGAGAAGGAAGCAGATGTGGTTCAACTGGTTGAGCTCCTGTTTACCATATGGGAGGTCCAGGTTTCAAATCTCAGGACCTCCTGGGGAAGGCAAACTAGCCTGCACCATGTGGTGAGCTGGCAGCCCATGCTGCATGATAAGCTGATGGCCCATGCTGTGCAGTGAACTGGGGCAACAAGGTGACGCAACAAATGGAGGCAAGCAGACACAGAAAAAGCACAGGAAAATGGACACAGAGAGCACAAGCAGTAAGGGGGGGATAAGTAAATAAAACAAATCTTTTTAAATAGGGAGGGGGGAATAAGAGCCAAATAGAAATTTTGGAGTTGAAAAGTATTATTACTCTTATTATTATCATTATAATAAACTTAAATGGAAATCACTAGACTCTTCTACAGTAGATTTTAAGTAGCAGAAAGAATAGAAAACTTGAAGAAATATCAATAGAGTTTATGCAACCTCAATATAATAGAGAAAAAAGAATAAATAAAAATGAACAGGTCCTCAGAAAAGTGTGAGGCATTGTGAAGTGTGATGGCTTATGCATAATGAAAGTACCAGAAAAAGAGAGCAAAAAGTGAGCAGAAAAAGGATTAAAAAGATGATGGCTGGGAAGGAGATGTGACTCAACCACCTGGCATACACCTACCATATGGGAGATCCCAGATTCAGGTCCTGATGCCACCTAAAGAAGACAAGAGATGCCCATACCCACCACAATGAGAGCTAGATGCCACATCCTGCCACAAGAGCTAGATGCCTGCACTCTGCAGCAAAGGGCAAACATCTAAATGAGAGATGCCACAAGGTGGCAGACAGCACAGCCCATGGGAAGTGGATGTGGTTCAGGTTGTTGGGCATTCCCATCTGGGAGATCCTGGGTTCAGTTTCTGATGCTTCCTGGAGAAGACAAAGCAATAATAAACAGAGAACTATCTGGGTGGGAGGGAGGTAAATTGAAAATAAATAAATAAATAAAATATTTAAAAAGATAATGACTGAAAACTTCCCAACTATGCTGAAAGAAAATGACCTATAAATCCTGGAAGCATCAAACTACAATTAGGAGAAATGCAAAGAAGTCTATAAACAGATGCATAGTCATAAAAGCCAAGAACACATCTGAAAGAAAGAAGACAAAACTTATACACAATCTACAATGGAATTCCAATAAAATTAACAACATGTTTCTGAGTGGAACCAATACATATTAAAACAGCTTAAATGAAAAATAACTGTCAACCAGAAATACAACTTACAGCAAATCTATCTTCCAAAATAGAAGATGAAATAAAGACATTCCCAGTTAAACAATAACTGTAAGATTTGTTTATAGCAGACATGCCTTAGAAGAAATACTTTGGGAACTTTTTCAGGGTAAAAGCAAATAACTAAAACTTTGTAAATTCAAATCCACATGAAAACAAAACACTCGTAATGTGTAATTGTGGAAGATGAGTGATATTGGAGAAAGAATCCACAAATGCTGAAGCAAAAAAAAAAAAAAAAAAAAAAAAAAAAAGAAAAGAAAAATAACAGAGAGGAAACTACCATCCCAGAATGCTGTTCCCACTCCCTACAATTTCTCAGATCTTTGCAGATTGGAGATAAATCAGAGTTAAGGAAGCCAGGATTCCTCCTTCCCACTGTGGTCACAGATTTTAAAGCCAATTGCAAGAGTGTGTTAGAACTCTACACATATCCAAAAAACTGATCCCAAGTCCACAGAGACCCAGGGATGAAAACAAGCCATGTGTTAATGTCATCTGCATAAAGACCCCAGGAAGAAAAAAGGAAAATGTAGCAATGGCAGGAAAGTGATGCACTCATTCAATCCAATTCCTGTTGGTTGCTCCACATAAACATAGAACAACCTTTCCTTTAGTGACCCACCTTTCTGGGGTGACCCCACTTGGCTCCCTGTGCAGATATTATAATGGGGAAGAAACTGGGGTAGAAAAGCCTCAAGGAGAGAAAAAGGGGGTAAACTAGAGGTTCTGATAACTGAAAAATGCAAGGAAAATGGGGACCTGAGTGAGTGAGAGAATTTAAACAAAGATAGGAGCTGGAGAGGACAACCTGCACAAAAACAAACAGAACAGATAAAGATTCCCAGAGAAAGAACAGAGGAAAGGAAGATTTTTCCTGGAGTTGAAATAATTGCCCAAAAATTGCATTCTCAAAAATTGTACTGAATATTCAGGGCAACAATCAGATGAGAAAGAGCTGAAAAATTAAAATCAATTAAACATGGAGTATTCTAAAGTTCTTAAAATAAGGTAGAATAATCATCAAAGAAGATCCTTAACACAAATCCAATCAACAGTAAGCCTTAGGCAAGAAAGAAAAGCTGGAATCTTCCAGGAAGATGGATGATTAGAGAGACATAGGACTTAATTCATTCCCAGGAAAATAGTTGGATGACAGGCAGAAATGACCTGAAAAGTATTTTAAGGTTTAGTGCACAGGGAAAGGCCAGATACTATCCAGAAGAGAGAGAGGCAAAGGAAAAGAAACTCAATGGGAAGACTCTGGGAGTAAAAGCTGTAGATGAAGCTGACAGTGCCAATACCCCACCCTCAGAACAGAGAGCTTTGAATTCTCTGTCTTCTGGCCAGTGGATATGGATAGAGGGTCCCACTGAGTCCAACTCCCCAGGAAAGGGGAAAAAGAAGGATGCAGTCAAGGGCATATGTGGATTTTGGCAAACAAATTTGGTATGCTGGGTGCCATGAGACCTTCAAGAAGGGTGGGGCCACACCATTGTTTGCTCTGGGAGGAAGCAAGGACAAAAAAATATCCAACTCTCACAAACACACTCTCTACTGACTGGGACTGGTTTTTGAGGATGCAGAGGATAGTGGAGTTATTTCCTAATCAGGAAAATGAAGGAGGCTGCCAGCAAAGGTTGGATAAGAGTTTCTGAGAAAGTTTGATTTGTGAGGCTCTGAATAGCTGTGAGGCACTATCCTCTGTCACATTGTTGCAATCAGTGTTGCAGTGACTCATTCAAACCAGGGTTTGAACTGAGAGGGCAGTCTTTAACCATTTAGCTGGGCAAGGTGGACCAAGGAAGTACATGTGAGGAAATTAAAAGTAAATAGGGCGGCCAAGATGGCGTTAGTGTAGGAGGACACACACTGCAAGCTCCCAGAGCAAGGCGGATTGTGGACAGGGTCCTGCGCGGGGGTCTGTGCTGTGCACACGTGGAGTGAGAAGCTTGGGACATCTATCTGCGTGGATCAGCAGCATGGACAGAAGGTTGGAGATTCATGAGTTTTGAGGCTGCTGGTGGAGGTTGGCATGGGAGGCTGAGCCCCATGGTTAGGGAAAAAAAAATTAAATTAAACGGCCATTTGGAGCCGCGGGCAGGGCGAAAAAGTTTTATTTTCTGGGGATATGGCTGCCTGGCGCCCCTTGGACCTTGTGTGAACAGAACAAACGAGCTAATCAGCACCCGGTGAACCAGAGCGGGGATTTTGGTCAGGGAACGGAGCTGATTTCCCTAGCCACCCAGGGATAAGACCTGGACCACTGCGGAGCCAGGAAGAAGGGACACTTCCCAAAAGAGGGAGGGTTCTGTTGGAAGACAGGGAAGGGTGTTTTATATTTTCAGACATCTATCTGGCTGCCTGCACTACCCCATAGCTTTGGGGAGCAGATAAGCTGACCTGAAGCAGCATTAGGCTGAGAGCAGATGCAAATCTGCACTCAAACTGATTTACTGAGCACCCCGTGACGCTGGAGCTCGGCTCCAGAAGGGGCAGAATCGGCCATATTTAGAACTCCTCACTGATTAACAACAGAGCTACAGCTAAACTGGGGAGTCCGAAAAGTGGGACGTGCTTGATTAATTTCCACGGGCCCAGCTAGGGTCCCCTCCATAAGGGCGTTGGTCTAGAGGAAGAATTATTTTGGGTCCTGCATTTGGCTAAAAAAATATAAATAAAAAAAAAAAATAAGTGAGGTCAACTCAACAAATAAAAAATAAATTCTTTTTAATTTAGTTTAACAGCTAAAAGCTGCTTCAGGACCTGCATTTAGATCCCTGTGGGGAAATTGATTGATAAACACAAGTAGGCAGGAAGGATCCACGTGGAACATAGGGGAATCATTGACCACCCTTAGCTCTGTTTGACTGCTTGCCTGTGTGGATCTTTGGTTTCTCTCTGTTACTTTCTGGTCTATTGCTATTATTTCCTCTTTCCTTCCCCTTCCTTTTTCCTTCAATTTTTTTTTTTTTAAATAGGTGCTGCCAGCTTGTCGCTTCTTTGCTGGGCTTCTTATTCAGTAATTTCCCACTTGCTGTATATATTTATTCTGTATTACAAACTATCGCATATCCTTCCTGCATATTTCTGCCTTCTGCTTTCTGTTGTGGCTCTTAGACACAACATTTTTTCAGAGGCCCACAATTTAAGGGTGTCAATTTCTATTCCATCTATATTGTTTAATTCTTCTTTTTTTAATTTATTTTTTAATAGTATTAACTTTTTCCTTTCAGACCTTTCTTTACTATTTCTCTCCCTCCTCATAATTCTAGCCTTCTAAATCACTACATATATATTCCTCCATTTGTTTTCCCAGACAATTGTAGGAACTCCATATTTTTCCTAGTACTCTACATTGCCAAAACAAGTTAAATATTCATCTCATTAAGTCTCATTTTGCCCCTCTTATAACTTTTATCAATATTTCTATTATCCTTCTGCCTTCCTTATATCTTTTGATTCCTCTGGCACTAACCTTTTGCCTTCAATGGAAGATAGAAAGAAGCAATGAAATAAAATAAGAAGAAAAACTTCCAAAGAAAAAACTTAACTCACACGCAGAACCAACAGCTAAATAAAATTCTAGAGCATAGAGAAAAGCTAATCAACTGAACAAACCCATCAAGATAATATGATGACCAGAGGGCAACAAAAAAATACAAATGATTCTGAGAAACTGGAAAACATGGACCAGTCCAATGCACAAAATAAAAACCAGGAAGCATTGCAGAACATCAAACAACTAATCAAAGCTATCCAAACAAATATCATGGGCCAACTTAAAGAACCGAAGGAAGAGATTAAGGATATAAAGAAGACACTGGGAGAACATACTGAAGAAATAGCTAACATGCCTAAAAAGGTAATGGATATGATGGTGAACAAAGGCACAAGTCAAGAAATGAAAAAGACGCTGGACTCACATGGCAGCAGATTTGAACAGGCAGAGGAAAGAATTAGTGATATGGAAGACAATACAGTTGAAATCAAAGAGATTGTAGAAAAGATAGACAAAAAGATAGAAAAAATCCAGCATGGTCTCAGGGCATTAACCGATAATACAAAACGCACAAACATATGCATTATGGGAATCCCAGAAGGAGAAGAGAAGGGAAAGGGAACAGAAGGAGTGATGAAGTAAGTTATGGCTGAAAACTTCCCAACTCTATTGAGAGAGATGGATGTGCAGATCCAGGAAGCACAGCAAACCCCAAATACTATAAATCCCAACAGGCCAACTCCAAGACATATACTTGTCAAATTGTCCAATGCTCAAGACAAAGAGAAAATACTCATGGCAGCAAGAGAAAAGAGAACCATCACATATATGGGAAGCACAATAAGATTAAGTGCTGATTTCTCAGCTGAAACCATGGAGGCAAGAAGACAGTGGTATGACATAATCAAAACACTAAAAGAAAAAAACTTCCAGCCACGAATTCTCTATCCAGGAAAACTGGCATTCAAAAATGATGGAGAGTTCAAAATATTCACAGATAAACAACAATTAAGAGAGTATGTCAAGAAGAAACCAGCACTTCAAGAAATACTAAAGGAATCTCTACAAGTTGAAATGAAAAATCAAAGGAGAGAGAGTTGGAGGAGGGTTTAAAAACAACTGAAAAGTCAAAAAGAGAAACAAAACAACATATGGCATACATTAACCCAAAGAAAAAATGTCTGAAGTAAGAAATTAGTTACGAGTAATAACACTGAATGTTAATGGATTAAATTCACCAATCAAAAGACACAGATTGGCAGAATGGATAAGAAAATATGATCCATCTATATGCTGTCAACAAGAAACCCACCTTCAATCCAGGGATTCAAGGAGGCTGAAATTGAATGGTTGGAAAACCATTTTACAAGCTAACAATAGCCAAAAAAGGGCAGAAGTAGCTATTCTAATTTTCGGCAAAATAGACTTTTAAATGCAAAATTATTGTAAGAGACAAAGATGGATACTACATATTAGTAAAAGGAGTAATCTCTCAAGAAGAGAGAACAATCATCAACATTTACGGGCCTAATCGAGGTGCCTCAAAATACATGTGGCAAACTCTGGAAAAACTAAGAGGAGAAATAAATTCCTCTACAATTATAGCAGGGGACTTCAACACACCACTATCATCATTAGACAGATCATATGGCAGAGAATCAATAAAGAAACTAAGGCACTCAACAATATATTAGAAGATTTGGACTTAATAGACATATACAGAACACTACACCCAAATACAGCGGGATTTACATTCTCTCGAGTGCACATGGTACATACTCCAAAATAGAACACATGCTAGGCCACAGAACAACACTCAATGAATTCAGAAAGATTGAGATTATACAAAGTAATTTCTCTGACCACAAC